>OZ025286.1:7698187-7738187 GCA_964019165.1 Mastigias papua | reverse complement strand
CAAATGACAATCTTCACTGAGCTCAAATGACGTACTTTTTCTGTCTCTTGTTTACGGATCAGTCCTTGGCAATAACTGTATTTCAAAAGCAAAAAACATCCCTCTAACCGCATGAGTGAAAGTTCTTCTAGACATGATTGCAAGTTTCTGGTAGAGAATGTTCCGCTAAAAAGCTGCCATAAGAGAGATCACTCGCCTTTTTCTACCACGCCTATATTCCCCAAACATCGCCCAGCGTCTTATAGTATTATTTTCCGGTAAATATATTGGCCCAAAACCAGAATGGAAGGCGCAGCTGCACAAACCTTATGACTACCTAAGTAGTTCATATTGCAAACAATGGTAATGTATATGTGCATTCTTCGATCATGCAAAAAACCAGCTAACTGCCACTACCTTCCATGATTGGCGAATAGGATCACTGAAGATCTCCTTACACATTAAGCAATGCCCATTCGGTAATGGAATACAAGTTCTAGCATTTCTGATTGTAGACAGAATGTGCGCCCGTTTATATATTGGATTACCGGCTGATAAACGAGATTCAGAAACACAACTAGCAATGTACAGCAAACCCTGGCTAATATTGGAATAAACATAACGTCTAAATCGCATCCATTTCTCGATCAAATCAAGACTTACGAAGCAGCAATCTTAGAAGTCTAAGCAAAGAGTGAATCTTGGATTAGTACCAATTCAAAGCCAGCTTCAGAAGCTTTAGTAAGAACTGTCTGGCAACCAAACTGCGAATCATGACAGAGTCTTTGAGGAGATTTGTACTATTGGTCCACCGAACTATAAGCTATTCACATTAGAAAAGAGTCAAAGAAGTTCAGAAACGCTATTTTCTACTTTGTGAAAATGAACGGCTACTACACGGAGTCAAAACTCAATATTTCAACACCTTCTTCAATCCCAACACGTAAACATGACTGGGATATAGCAGTAATTCTATGGCTGGCATTTGGCGTTATCGGCTTGGTTCTAAACATATTTGAATTCATATTCATCATTTGTAAGAAGAAACATGCAACCCAATTCGGACTTAATCTATTGAGTTTGAGTGTAGCCGACACAATAGCTTGCTTATCTTATTGCTTCTATGCGTCCGTTATGATCTCAATCTATGCTGGCTTCTCAACGGCCAATTCTTCAACATATCGAGCGCGTGCTATCGCTCAATTGCTAATATTTAGCAGCATCACAACATCATTTACACACATTGTACTAATCGCTCTACAAAGACTCTGGGCAGTACTATTCCCATATACATTTTCTCATGTATTTACGGTAAAGAACAATATTCGTCTTCTGACGTTGGCATGGATCATTGCCAGTATGTACTCTGTTGGGTATATATTTTCCAACATGTTCGCTGAAATTGCATGCTATCAGATATTCATAGTTGGCACAGCACTGATTATCATATATTGTGTTATCACCTACAAAGCCCGACGGAAACTCGGGAGGAGGAGATCCCACGTCCAGTCAAACCATAACAGAAAAATACTCCTGCACTCAATTGGAGTCACACTTATATATACGGTATGTAACTTCCCATATGCAATCAACTTCCTGTTTTTCTCTAACCATAGAGCTGTAAGAAAATACTTTTATGCCTTGCTTATGATAAGGCCGCTCGTTGACCCTCTGATATACTTATCCTTGTATCGTGGATGGAACAGAAGCAGGGTTGGAAGGGGAGCTTCAAGCCACGTCGTTCACTTACGCACACAGGGTAGACAAACGGATGACTGACGAGCTATCTTTGACTAAAGAAACACAAAGAGCAAAGTCAATTCTAGCACCACAGGCAACCAAGGAACAGAAAGGCAAGCAAATTTCAATACAGAAAGTAGGATACTACTTCATGTACGAACTGTGTATTTACCTCTTCCATGACAAGTTTTGGAGATGCAACTCTGATTGATATTCCTTTTTCAGCCAGATTTTGTAAAACCTCATTATAGTCAAGATTTCGCCTGCGAAACATAAATATTGCTATATGTAAATGTGTAAATGTATATATACATACATTATAAATAAAAAAAATATATATATGAAAATTTGAGAAAGCCTAGAAAATGGAAAATGTAATAGAATGATAGCATGCTTGAATTTAGCCACTAAAATATCACGTGTGACGAGGATGAGATTGAAATGAAAATAAAGCAAAGTAAGGGTTACCTAGAGTTTGATCTCGATTTGGCACGACCCTGTTGAGAAAAGAAGTGGATTTTAGATTGCAAATAATGCACAAGCCCAAACTGGAATAAAAGCCCCAATGCACAAGATGGAATGAACTGCGTACAACAAAAACGATATACGAGTGAGACAGTGAGATATTCTCTTGAAATCGCAAGCATTATTGCTATCAAAACTGGAACACAAAATCTGTCTGACATACTCTCAAGTTTCGAATAACCGGGAGGAACGTTTATTAATTTCGCAGAAAGATTATATACAAGACAAGTTAATTCCACATACCCCCATAATCTAAATGCTAAAACCTCCCTCTTCCCAGCCGGCATACTTAAAAAAAATCTACATGTATGAATTGTTTAAAAAGTAATTTCTATGGGCTTTTACAAAAATAACTGACAATATTAAAGGATGAAGTTGTTATTGTTTGCTTTCTTCAGTAAACTCTACCAAATTCGTAAATCCTAGAATAAGCCTCCTCCATAAAGCCTCCTCCATAAAGCCTCCCTCGAATAAGCCCCATGATAGAATTTCAAATTGCTTACAAGCCCCCCTTGAATAAGTCCCCACTCCCATATGATCATAAAGACTTTGATAAAGAAAAAGGAGTTCTGACAATGAGCCTTTACTCAAGCAAGTGTCAGGTAATTATATAAGCCCCCTCGAATAAATCTTCCCCTCGAATAAGATCCCACCCAAAGAGCATCAAAATTAAATAAGCTCCCAGGGAGCTTGAGGATTTAACGTAATGATAAAGAATCCTGGTATATACATATTTATTCCATACAGAAAATCCCCTCTCTCACTTAAGCCATTTACGGAACTTCCTAGAATAGAATACACGAGAAATATCGTTTCACTAATATAGGTAGAACCTAAAGGTACTAATTATCAATTTGTACCGTCTCAGAAATTGCAACTGGTACAATATCATTCGGAATGGGTTTCAGATTCGAACTTTCACAACCGAAAATACAGAACTGATATCGATTTAATGATACGAATGAGCCGTCGTACTTCTAGCATACGAGTAACAAACTACGAAAAATAAAAATTGCTCCCTCCTTTCTTTTCTTGTCCGATACAATGATATCGGGTCGGCGCGTGGATCAGTACTTGGGGTGGGGGGGGGAGTGTAGACTTATAAAAAGAGCATATCTATTCATTGAAAGTAGATAATTAAAGTTAACATAAATTAACCTGTATAATAATGATATGCATTCAGGTCTGTTAATCCGTAGATAACATTAAGATTTACTATTTTACATTTTAAACAGCTTGCAGAGTTTTAGTTTCTGCCTAGCCTTTTATGCAAGTCCAAGGAAAGGCCACACATACTTTTTATAAAAGTTTAGATCTGTGAGCAATGCCCACTTTTGTAGGCTCTCCGGCAAGCAAACGAATGCCATACCCCCATAAAACCAGAGTTGTCCGTATACCAGCTTTGAACATGAATGATTTCCTCGACATAAAAACATGGTCTTATCCGAAACTTTACTGAAAAGTGATTGATGTTTGTTTTGGAAGCCTGTATTTAAAGCACATGAGAAGAAAATGGCCCACTCTACTAAAGCATGGTCTATTTAACTGCAACAAAATGTACGAAATAAACAGCTAAAAAAGTGCCGAACTGCGTCAAACGAAACACTGAAATTACCAAGGAAATGTAATTTACTTATAAGGCTCACTAAAATTCAAAGATATTGCTTTGAAAATCAGCAAACAAACAGAGAAATAACACTCAATTTTACTTTTGTTAGAGCTGTAAAAAATCTGCACAGAGTTCAGTTATTAGAAACATGCGGTTGCTCGCCTTTATGCCTGACAGCAATATCATTCTATTTACTGTCATAATAATTGGCCGCTTGATTTAGTGCATACTATTGACGATTCGCACTTTGCACAAATTTGTTCAGTTAATGCAAAGCACCTGTCCTCTTCTCAAATGCATAAATAGAGTTAGTACATATAAACAAACAAAGCATCACTTACAGCTCCATGACATGTTGTGCCAAAAGTCTCTTGCATGCCTTGTTCTGTGCCCGTAAGTATATAACTAAAATGGCAATAACTTTCAATATGTGGATTCGAAATAAACCAAATATACAAGAAAATATGTTTCGTTTATAGCAAAGCAGCCTAAAAGAAAATAGTGCTCGACTGCTCAAAATGTCAGCTCGTCGTTGAATTTTTGAGACCTAAGGAAGTTGACAAGATTGCACACATTTAAAATTGTAATTCTCAATTAAGCCCATTATCCTCTTTACTTACTTTTTCATTTCTTTCAAACCCTGTTGCTTCTACTTACTTGATATTACTAGATTTCTTGAGGTAATCTATGTATTTCAGTTTAGTGCTTGGATCATTATGCAACACTATAGTGCCGAACGAAGTAAAACATTCTTGCTAAGCTAAGAAGGTCTTAAGAAAGTTCTTGCGAAACGAACCTCCCTATAAAAGTAAGTGATCACAAACGTCCCGTCGGGACATTCTACAAAAGAAAATACTGTAAAGTGATTTGATATGGAAAGACAAGGAATGCGAAGTACTCAATACGACATTCTCAAATGATAATGAAACTAGAAAATATATAAGGCAAGACTAAGTTCATACAAAACCATAATTCTCTGTGCTAATCTGCAAGGAATCTTTAGTTTCTTTAAAAGGTACATGACACTATTACAATCAAGTTAACATTCATGAAAGAGATGAGTGATTAAGTACATTGCATTAAAAGCTATCTCCGCTTTCTCGCAATACAACAGAAAAGGACAAGTCGTCATACACTGTGATTTAGGTTACTATCCTCATTTTCAGTGCGAAAGAACCGTTGCGGTACCATTTTCGAACAATCGAGTAGCATTCGCCTTACCTGCATGTTCCCATTGTGCCTCCAATCAAAACCGGTTGACCAGTTAGCTTCAAAAAAGATGAAAGAAACATTGTATAAAACTTCCCAATATGATCTCAGACCGCACTGACAATCGTTTCACCAGGTAAAATGAAAGTTCGCTAGTTATCTTCCAATGTTACATTAGAGGTGGGTGCAACTTTGGGGGGGGGACTTGATATTAAAAAGTAACGTTTCCAGAACTCTGTTGTCTAAATGAACCGAATGAAAAGTAGAACAAAACTGCTGAAAATACATGTGTGGAACTAGCTGTTCGTAGAACTCTATGGTGACCGAAGAAGAGAACAATATGTGGGAAGAATGCTGATCCTATTATCCAAGGCTATGAAGCTCACATAGTGTTACAAAGTAAGGGAAATCGAACAAAATGCAATAACATAGAACACCATGAAATTTTACAGATGATTTTAACTGATATGATTATTACTATTATCTTCATTTGAACAAGGATTCATTACGTATCTGTATGCTGAATGTTTCAATGGTGACGGCGCAGGTGGCATTGAAAAAGACGTAATTAAGAGATTTACGGTTGGTGAAATTGGCAGTGCTATTACTGCTGCAGGATGGCTGAGTATGATTCACAGGCTTTAGTACTAGACAGTGCACTACAATCAAAGCCATAACTCAGTAAAAACACCTAACTTGATCGCAAATAATTAGCTACACTGACGATGGTTAGAACTGATATTACACTTGAAGGGTTAGGGAGCAATAACGGCTCAGAAAGGGCTGGAAATATTGGCCAAACTATGATGCGATGCGTTTACCTGATAATCTACCGGAATCAACGGGTGATGCGGAGGGAATGCACGTGTAGCTCCTTTCCTATGAACCAACAGTGTTTTAAGTCTACCATTAATCATCTGTCAATAGGTTAAGAGTCGTGCAAATATTAACAAAGGATTTTGTTATAAGCAGCTTCGATAAATAAATGAATTTTAATCCATAACTTCAATCCCGTAATTTGCGTATCTCTTCATAGCATACTATTTACTGTTGATGAGCACAACAAACTGTCAAAGCTCCCAAGAATGTGTCCACTGACTGCTTTATCCATAAATACAGAGTACTAACCGTTAATACAACAAAAATGTTTGAATCTTTGCTGAATGGAAGACGTCCCATCCGAGCCATTTCTCGGATGAACTTACTACCCGATATTAAACAAACAAATTGTGCATCCTCTCAAACAAGGATTCCAAAAAGCACCTATCATGAATAAGACGGACCATTCCATTTACATGACCATTTGAATAAACATTGGGTTCAACCTACATAACTTGGAAAGTATTTTCAAACAAGAAAATTATAGGATAATTAACGAATGATTTATTTGGGAGGAATCAAAAGCGTAAAACTTGAAACTATTGTACCAATAACAACCATGAGTTATGCCATAGAAAGGATACATGCTCTTCGACTTTTGCTACATTATGCGAGACGTCATAAACAACATGCATATCTAAATTATCCGGGGTATCATTGAATATCTTTGAAAAAGCCTGCAATTAAGTAAAACAATGATATTACTATAATTGAAAAATGTGAAAAAACAAGTTGTATTGAAAGGTAAGCCATGTGGCCACAGCAATGTTCCTTCAGTATTTTCGTATAGCTTCAAAAGTCAAAAATAAGTGGACTTTTTTGCCTTATCAGAAAGTTAGCTTTTCTTGTCTTAATTGCATATCATTTTTCAGCGCTAAAAGACAAAGTTTGCAAATTTGCAAAAAGTCGTCAGTGTAATTAGCACAAGAGCAGCCATTGTCTCTATAAGAGCTCACGATATATTCAAAACAATTAGTACTCATCAAAATGTACAAGAATAGAGTAGTGAATAAAGGAGCAAACTGAATATAACAGTTGTTACGAAAAGAGCAAACTGTCTCCTCTAAAAAATCAAGGTAATTAAACAAACATGTACCAAAAGAGTAATGGTACACTGTATAGGAATGGTGCGACTGGCACCCACCTAGGTGGAAACTATTATCATGTACTTACTTGTCTGCACAAAAACGTCATACTTGACCTATTGACCCAGGCATAATTAGCAGCAGCGGCCATGCCTTTAAGATAATCCTGTCCCTCAGGTGAAGTGATTCTGGCGCATGCGAGCTGTCAATATACATAAAAAATGTTGATAAAAAAGCTCCAATACCTTACTAACCCTAAATGAATCAAGCCAGGTCTCATTTCACATTTTTCGTAATAACCTTGGACTAACTCGGTGACCAATTTATTTCTCTCCCATCAGCTTGCTATATCTGGTGTCAAATAGCTCTATTTTGTTTCGTTCTCCACTGAACTCCGCTTTACAATATGTTCCCTCTGCGATCATCCTAACGTGTACACAGGACAATGCTTAATCTTTATAACGTCGAATGCTTTAATACTTAAACATCAATAATCATCGATGACTGCTTGTATATCGAAACATATCTTATAATTATGAGAAAAAGCCTGCCAAATGTTTCCACAAGGGGAATGAATATAATAAAAAGACTGGTCACAATCTCCCATCAATGGACAACAGGCTGTCTCTACAGAAAGGTCTCCTGCATTTGCAAAGGGCATGTGAGGTTTCTAGTACGCAATAGCAAAAGGAAAGGATATGCAAGCATAACGAGAAATTTCAACCAAATTAAATTATGGCATATTATTCACTTGAATCTTTTCAAAATTAACGGTTAATTCAAAAATTCCCAATGCTAAAAGACGAGCTCTTTTACCTGTCGATCGTTAACTTCAATTTTGTCCCTCCCCATAGCCTTTTCCATGGTAACCAGTGAATCTGACAAAATATGAATTGATGCAGTAAGAACCTAGGCTCATTGAGAAGGAACCATGGCAAAAGTATTCAGAATAGGAAGCAATGAATACTACTAACTCAATTAACCCATAGACAATATACGAGTATCAGAAAGGTTCCAGGACTGGTAGCACAAAAGATTCATTTCAAGCCTCAACTTCAAATTAATTGTTTTCCTCTTCAAAATAATCCTCCTGGAGTACAATTCTGTGAAGTCAGTTCTCGGGGGCATCAAACATTTCTCTTACAAATTTTATAAACATATCGTTTATTTCATGTCGTTGAGCAGTGAGCACAGAGCAACGAACGAACTTGAAGTTTCTGATACGACGAATGCAGGTGTGTCGGGACATGCTCCAGCATCTTGGAGCTGAACCACAAACCTGCAGAGGAGAGTCACACCTGTGATGAATAATGTATCTTTGAGTACAACCCGGAGACCAAGAGGCAAAGCCTACAGTGGAAGTGCCAGATGTCTCCAAGGTCGAAGAGAGCAAAACAGTCTAAGTCAATAGTCAAAATCGAGTTGATCGTATTCTCTAATGTAACGGGGGATCATTCGCTGCGGCGTTTGTTTCGTTCTCGTGACTGCTTGACCATGACAACGCGTCCGCACACACTACCCTGATCATCCTAAAATTCCTAGCCGAGACCAACATTGCCCTAGTAGAGCAACATCGTGACTTTCTCCTCTTCCACCAGCTCAAGCGGGGGGAGGGTCATCAAGGGGAACCGTTTTGATGGCTTGGAGGACATAAGAAACGCAGTGACGATGGAAATGCGGAGAGGATCCCCGAATAATCCTACCAGGAGTGCATACAAACGTGGCAGAGGAGAATGGGAAAGTGCACATGACCAAAGAAGGATTACTGTGAAGGGGAAAACTTTTAGTTTATAGTTTGACCTCTAAATAAATATTTCAAAATATCAGTCCTGGATCTTTTCTGACACACCTCGTACACATATATCAGACCAAGCGTGAACTTATAAGTAGCAGCCTACACTGTGGTGCTCTGGCTATTACACCCAGACCCCAGACCCCCATTTTTCATCAGAAGGCCTATGAAAACCCACTATTTTGGTATATACTTATGGACAACATGTAATGCTCCCCACCGGAAGGATTCCAGCTTTACTTCTACATTTGTGCCCCCCCCCCAATCCGGTTCAGCTGTCTACGGGCCTGATATATATATATATATATATATATATATATATATATATATATATATATATATATATATATATATATATATATATATATATATATATATATATATATATATATATATATATATATATATATATATATATATATATATATATATATATATATATATATTTCGAATGCTTCCTCGAAGTCCCGAGGGAGTCCGCTTTAGAGAGAGTTGACTGTACATATACATTTATATATATATATATATAAATATATATATATACATATATATATATATATATATATATATATATATATATATATATATATATATATATATATATATATATATATAGGTCCCTTAATAAGCAAACGGGTTCTTAATAACCTCGAGTAGTATGGAAAAAGCAGCAGAGTTGCAAACATTACCCTCTTCTATTAAGCACTCGATGCTAGGAGCATTTAAAATAGGCATCTTTGCCCTTCCTGAGGACATGAAATCAAAAAAACAATCTGATTAGTCAACAATACCATTAACGAAAAAAGGCAGCGATAGATACCTGTAGCAACCTGGTGGCCTAAACCTCTACTTCCACAGTGAATCATGATGCAAACCTAAAATGCGAAAGAATTTTACCCCTAGTTTTTAAACAGCTCGTAGATGTACACTATACAGCAAGAAGAATATGAAAAACAGCTAACGACTGTCAACACATAGCAATGGTTCCGTTCAAGTGCTCCTATACCTTATTTTCTACTGGATGATATAACGTAATTTGGGGCGCTGAAAACGACTCCACAAATAAAAATTTAATTTGGGGGCTAGATTTTGAGTTATTGATGGATTTTCACAGTTGGACGTGCACAGCACCGCGTACGTAGGAATCTGGGAGCCAGCCATCTTTGACGTCATAGTGGGAACCAATGAGCCATTAGACTGTACAGTAAGAAATTATTCTCAGGTGTTTTTAAGCTGAATTCCCTAGAATTATATCATACCTTTTCTCGAACTATGATATGTCACCTGACATTGGTAGTGATGACCAGTATTCTTATGGTTCATGTGAATATCGTTGTAGGAAAGCGCAGCTTGATGATGTACTTTAGTACCAGAATTGCGACAAATAATAGAGACATTTCATCGTCTTTTAGAGATGTATCAAATAAACGACATATACTGTTAAGCTTGGACATAATCAGTGTTAGATAGACTTAAATGTTTCGACTCAAACATGAGTCGTCACCAGTAAAGGGATGAGATTCTCACGTTTTGCACCCTACATGTCCGAGGATTGCTATCTAACGATTAACACCATAAAAAAATAAGGTGTCGGGGCACAATCGTCTTATTGGAATTTCTATAATGATACATAATGACCTGCTGCGATTGGACTAGACATCAGTGACGACATATGCTGCAAAAACATACGCTACAAACATGATGTCAATATGTAAAGAGTAGCAATACATGTCAAATGACGGAAAAGTTCTCTTTCATAGCTTTATGATCGATCCAAACTAACAAACAGCTGCTTGAAAATGCGTATAGTACCTCAACACCATTTCGAGGATTTTCAATTCTATTCAAAAAGCCTACTTTGGTTTTTAGCCTATTTTCAAAAAACCCCAATGCGTACATATTTAACTTATTCGTCGTGGAAAGAGACCTATCAAATAGCAAACAAGCTAAACGCTATGTAAGCATGAAAGAACGAATGAATTAATGAACGAATGAAATCCTTCATTACTAGCAAATAACTAAATGATGGAAAGAACTCTCAATCGAAGGTATCTATGAACAAATAAATGAATGAGTTTATCAATGAATCAAACAGTGATTGAATGAACAAAAAGATTACCCAACTAATGAAATGCAAAATAACATTCTACGTTCAAAAGCTGACAAGCACACCTGGTCTTTATGATCAATTCCCATGCGGCGAGCAGCATAATCGTTGTAAATTTCTTCCACAACTTGGATCTCTGCATAATGGTTGCCAGCTCCAAGGGTACCCAACTACAATATCAAATTAGGTCACTTAGGTAATTCAATTTAGATTATAAACACATAAAGAACGAAATGTGACGTGACCCAGGCCAAACCAAATACGACAGGCGTGTTATTCACAGGAATGTTCATAAACTGTTTCTGGATAAGAATATCGGTATAAATTACAAAGAAGTTAATCAATATCAAGAAAATTGCAAACGAAAGACTAATTTGACATGTTCTACAACAAACTGCTGATCACTTGCAGTGATGCTAACAAATTAGAAGACAGTAGAGCGTCATATTGGCACTCTTTCTTCTATACTATCAAGTTTCAGGTTGTCATATAACGCAAAGTCTCTTGTCAAATGGTTTCTTACAAAATAATTCCGAAAAAGTGCGGAAGAAATTTCCATCATTCGGCTGCAATCTGTTTTTCTTAAAAAATTGGAAAATTGGTAGAGTGCAATCTGAATCTGAATTTTCAAGACCGAATCGAAAAACAGTGTGTCTGTGCGTATATCATCAAGCATAAGATTGATAGAAAAACTTCAGTATTATCAGGTTGCGAAGTTGCATAGCACTCTGACCTCATTACCTAACACAACAGACCTTTGCTTCTGAAAAGTCAATCAACACAAATTGGTATAATTGTGTGTCTTGATCGCGAACAGACACTTGGCAGGATAGACAATGGACTTCCTCTATCAAAATCAGCAAATATGCCCCCCCCCCTTAAGTAGACTATGCTGCATTCTAGCTCATACAGTAGACTCTCGATATTGCGAACCCCCGATATTGCGAACATCTCGATTTTACGAACAGAAGTCCACTTCCCAACGTTTTACTCTAATAAAAGTCTCATAAACCAGTTCGATATAACGAAACTTCGTAGAAGCAAACTCTAGGTTTCTTCACTCCCGTTAACCCAAAATATCTCGATATAAAGTACTCCCAGCACTAAACACTCTAAAAACCAAATTAAAAATTTAACATATCGAAGTTCAAGATTGACAATTTTGCCAAGAAGCAACTATCCAAATATGCATTCACTTCTCTTTAGGGAGCGGTCATTATCTATGACCGGGGTGGGGACAGAAGATAAAATGGCGGGGTAACTGAAACATAAGCTGTACTAGGTGGGGTAGAAGAATGATTTTTGACCACAGAGGTAGTGTAAAAACATATACCATATTTAAGCATAAATGCACCCTTTTTACTGTTTTCCTTCGGTGGGGAAAGAAAATTTGACTTAGGCAAATGGTGGAGTAAAATATTTTTGAGGGCATATAACACTTTCTCTTCAGTTCCCACCCCGGCCACAAATAATGACCACTCCCTTAGATAGACAGAGTACTTGTCTTTATGATTACCGGGTTCTCTTTCTGCGGACAATGCATCACCAAAAGAGGCATAGGTGAGAAATTTATGAAATTTCATGGCTCAAAGAGAAGTAGCAATCGTAAATTACTGACCTTCTTAAGTTGTAATACTGGCCATCTAAACACACCTTATAAGATTACTATAAACTTAAAATAAAACGTTGTTTTCTTAGCTCCCTGAAGTGTCATAATTTCTAGTAATATATATATATATATATATATATATATATATATATATATATATATATATATATATATATATATATATATATATATATATATATATATATATATATATATATATATATATATATATATATATATATATATATATATATATATATATATATATATATATATGAATGTGCCTGGATGGCGCAAATGATCAGTACAAGAGTCTTCTGATCTAAACATTGTGATTTCGAATCTGCAAATCTGCACTGGGGCCAAAACAAATTTTCCAACAAGGCTCGATATCATGAACAATGTTTTATTCCCTTCGAGGTTCGCTATATTAAGTGACATTGATAATAATATTACATATAGATTTAACAATAGCAATAAAGCAACTCCTATACAGTATAAGCAACTGAAATCGATCTGAAAAACTACTAAGCAACGTCAGTTCTGTAAAGATACGAGCGCAAAAAATACAAAAAATACAAAGTAGCAAAAATAGAAAATATTTCTCTATTTGTAATCACTTTCAAACCCAAACAAAGCAGATCATATAGCACTTGCAGAAAAACTGCAAGGGCATATTTGTCCAAATAAATATACAATGTATCATGAACATGTTATTTCTTTTCTTGCTTTCCCCTGCTGTTATAAAACTACTGAAAATGATCTGGAAAATTAACTAATCATTAAGCAACTTAAGATCCACATTTTTGCTAAAAATAAGCAACTTCAGATCTGATTAAAATTCAATGTCACTTACAAGTAAAAATCGTGCATTAGTCCAAAACAATACTCTAACCAGCTTGTTGGTTTAATAAAAGTACCAGTAAACAGAGAACTAATTACACGAGTCCAAAAATTCAAATTACTTAAGCCTGGTATCCATATAGTCGTTGAGGGTCGTTGACGGTCTTTCCTAAAGCTTAAAGACTGTCAGCGACCCACAACGACTATATGGAAACAACCCAATAGTCATTTTAATCACATTAACGACTGAGTCGTTGAGGGTCGCTGAGATAGAACTAACTTCTATCTCAGCGACCCGCAACGACTGACAAAACCTGTCATCGACCCAAAAAAAGCTCAATATCACCCGTGATGGCGGACAAGCAACATCATACCAAGTTAGGGAACTTTAACATGTGTGATTTTATGCCCGAGATTCACGTATTATTACCTATATAGTGAATTAAGCAAACATTTTTGTCAATCCTGCAGACGTAGCAAAGAATTTTTCAGTCTTTGTGTTCTTACCTGTCTCATCTGAATGAATTTAATGTCACAAATGAATAGACCAGCAACAAAAAGTCCTTGCCTGTTTCTGTCATGCTTGACAATTTTCTTTGTGGTGCCAGTTGCTTGAAAGGCCTAGAGTGCGCTGCAACTCTGACATACTTTGAACGACCCACAACGACCCTCGACGACCCTCAACGACCCTCAAAGACTATATGGAAATGCACCTATGTCAGCGACCCACAATGACTGAAAAAGACTGTCGACGACCCTCAACGACTATATGGATACCAGGCTTTATAAAGTGCTATCAAGCTTGGAATGAGTAACATAAATTAACTCTATTTAAACGACATTTCCAACGAACCTAACTATCCAACAAGAAATCAATATGATTTGGATATCCCAAGATGTAACCTAGGTTTGTAAAAAATAATCACCCTCTTCTATTCTCGTGCAAATAACGAAGAACGAAGTCGCATCATAAATAAGATGAGGCTCCTTCACAATCACAAAACCCAAAAGGAAGCTTGTAGATATCACTACTGATTTTGTGTCGTTCCAGAAGTACGAGCCCCCAAAATGCAGCAATTAAAGCCAATAGACTAAAACATGATATTTTAATTGAAAGGGGTTTGTGTATAGATATTTAGAAATGACATGAAATATTGAAAGAACAAAGCGATCGATAAACGAAGCTTAACGAGTGCATTTCCGCTTTCGAAAAGATTTTGGCGATCAACAGAGGTGCTGGCTTTATTTTCCTGTCCTATGACGTTGCACATTCCCAATGGTATGCTGCTGCAAGCAGGGAGCAATAGATGGATAGAACGCATGCGTTTTCAACATCCCTCAAATAGCACAAACTTGTTAAATTCGCAGTATAAATACAAAAACCGGACAAACGCCCATCGCGGTCCAGGTAAATATGGATTATTGACAGCCAAGCGCGAACCATTCCATTGCTATAGAGACCGCACACGATATTTTTATTCGCAAAACCGTGAAGATCGGCCCGTTACCCAGGATCCCCAGCGCACAATGGGCCGACAAGCGGATATACCGTAAATCCTCGAATAAGCCCCCACCTAAAAACCATTTTTGCAAATAAGCTCCCCTCGAATAAGCCCCCATGGGGGCTTATTCGACGGAAGCATAATTGTAGAATAATATCATATTTGAAGAAGCCCCACAGGACAATAGCTGTACAGTACTTCGTCTTCTTCTAGTGTCTTGGCATCAAATACCGTAGACGAATCATGGCGGTGCTCTCTCTTTCCATTTTTTTTCTATCTCCTGCAACATTCTCTAGCTGTCTACAATCTTCAACTCTTCAATCTCTCCTTCATCCAATCTAGCATCTTTAATCTCTGTCTTCCTCTTGCTCTTTACCCTGCCATTTCAGCCTCCAAGATATTCCTCTCTATGCCTCCTCCTCTCAACTCATGCCCAATAAACCTCCACTGTCTTCTTATGATAGTTGTCAAAAGCTCTCTTCCTGCTCCTGCCTTATCCAAAACGACTTCATTTGCCAGTTTCTCAGTCTATGATATCCTCATCATCTTTCTCCGGAACCACATTTCTGACCCCTCAAGCTTTTTTTCCATATTTTTGCTTATTGTCCATGACTCATATCCAAACAATAGCACCGACCAGATATAGCACTTCAATAAACGCGTCCTAAGTCGAAATCCTAAGTTCCTTGCACATTATAAGTTTTTGACCTGTGCCTGTCTCAATCGCAACTATCAGGCATGAAAGAATGGCCTGAGGGCACAGGCTAGATTACCAACAAGGTGGTTCATAGGTTCATAGACAAGAAATTAAACTATATGTAAAGAGGACTGTATATTAAATCGTTCCAAATGAGAAGGTAGATAAGAATAGTTCTAATAAAAATGAATACAAAGAGTGGATGTCACCTCGGTTTCAGAGTATATACAAATGATGTCTTTCAACTGTTCCAAGTACGTCCTTCAACGAATTTGATATGACTAAACGATATGAGTGTCCTTCAAACTGTAGAATTTCCTCCAAACGAGATAAATTGTTCTTTTACGATATGAGCTATCCTTCGACAAATTGAGTTTTCCTTTATAGAACTATATCAGTTCGAAATGGCGCCTGAACGTAACGAGAATTCACTCCAACTGAGGTGACAAGAAATACTTAGCCAAAAGATAAAGAGAAAGAGGTCAGGGGCTTGGAGGCCAATGGGTCACGTTTTTCCACACTCCCCCCTTGACCAGCCAAACCTAATGTTCATTGATATTTCTCTAGCTGGTCAATAATCTGAATACGCTCATTAGCAATCCTCGCTGCCTTTCTTTGAGGCCTTTTCTGGGTGTCTTCTTGATCAATTCCTGCCTCTTGTTTGCTTTCTGTTACTGTGTTGCTATCTGACATCTCGAGAGGATACAATCTTTGCACAGGTCGCTCTATAATGTTGCCGTTTGCCATTTTCACTCTTGCACCACGTACGTGAGTATCCTTTCCCGTAATCAATTCCACTACTCTGCCTAATTTCCACGATAGTCGATTTTTCTTCAATTCGTTTTCGATGAGTACAACATGACCTACTTCAATTTCTGATTCAGTACCTTCACGAATTTGGTGATATTCTCGCAAACTCACTAGATATTCTTTCTTCCATCGTTGCCAATAATGCTGGAATACACGAGACACGTATCTTTGTCGTTTTCTCATGGAGTCTGCTCTTTCATTATATTCTTCATCACTGTCTATTTCTGGCAATTCGGGCAAATTCAGTAATCTACGTCCACTTAGCAGATGAGATGGTGTTAATGGTTCTGCTAAGTCATCTGGATACATATATGTTAACGGTCTTGAGTTCAGAACAGCTTCCGCGTTTGTAATTTCTGTACTTAGTTCATCGTAAGTAAGATTGGCTTTTCCGATGCATTTCTTTAAACATAGCTTAATACTCTTTATGAGCCGTTCATAAAAGCCTCCCCACCATGGAGCTTTTGCGAGATTGAATTTCCAATGAATTCTTTGATCAGCAAGAAATGACCTAAATTTTCGTGATTGGAAAAGGTCCGATAGTTGTTTTGATGCTGACTTAAATGTCTTAGCATTATCTGTAATTATTAGGCGTGGCATACCTCTTCTGTTTATGAATCGCTTAAGACAAAGCATAAATGTCTCAGTAGAAAGATCTGGTACAATCTCTAGATGAAGGCGCTGTTTCGAATTAGGGTAACATTTTGTCCGTCCAACAGATCTGTCTAATGAAAATTATTGTGCGAAAGTTTGGAATTTCAAAAATTTCCTTTTGTATCTTGAAACTTTACTTCATATTACAAGACTTGTTTTTGTTATTCGCAAAAAAATCATGTCTGAAAGCTCGCAGAATAGCACACAAATTCTGTTGGACGGAAAAAATGGCAGCCCTAATTCAAAACAGCACCTGAACTGCTCTTGTTCTGGCACACGTAAATAATGCTAAGTAGACTTTTCTTGTTCCGTTTAGCTTAGATTTAACAAATAACGGTCCCGCGAAATCAATTCCTACAGCTTCAAATGAATATCCTGTTGTAACTCGAAAATCTGGTAATTGACTGCTTGGAGGATTACTGTAGGATGGACCTTGAATTAGCTTACATGTCTTGCATGGATGTATAACCTTTTTCACCAACTGTCTTCCTCTTGTTATCCAAAATCGCGATCTCAACTCAAGAAGTGTCTCCTTAGTGCCATTATGCATAACCTTATTATGACAATCTTGAATTATCAATACTGAAAGATGATGCTCTCTTGGTAAAAGGATGGGCCTCCTTGTGTCAAAACGTAAACTTGCATTACTCAAACGCCCTTTGCAACGCAATACATTATGTTCGTCTCTGTAGATTCCTAATTGTGTAGAGAGCTTTTCGAGTGTTGTATGGGGTATTGTACACTGCGCGTCTTGTACTAACAATAATTCTGCCTTGTCCAATTCGTCCGCAGTAAGATTGTCTTTCTTCTGCTCAGATTTTCCTTTACAGTTTGCGATGAAACGTAATACATACGCTAGTACTCGAAGTAACTTTCTGTAACTACTAAAGTTCTCTAGCTTGATAACCTCCTTCAGCTTTGTTATCGAATTCGCTTGCACAAGAAGGGCTACGTTTACGTTTGAACCTTCTGATTTTAGCTCCGCTATGCAATTCTCGGGAAGTTCTTTTGTATCTGTTTCGGATGGCCACTCGGTAAGGTCACTTACCAACCATTTAGGACCCTTCCACCAATCGACCTTATTCTGTAGAAGCACGGGATTAATCTCTCTAGTTGGTATATCTGCAGGGTTTTGCTGTCCCGGACAGTGAGACCATAAACTGGGAACCACAAGATTTCGAATTTCCTGCACTCTATTTTCAACGAAAATTTTCCATTCACGATTCATTCCCTTTATCCAACATAACGCAACAATTGAATCTGTATAGCACCGACTGATATCCACTGCAACTAAAGGCTGTAATGAATCTTTAAGAGAAGAAATCAAGCGAGATAACAGAAGACAAGCAAGGAGTTCTAATCGTGGAATTGTTACTTTATTTAATGGTGCAACTCTCGACTTTGAAGCTACTAGGCTAACTGATGTTTGACCATTGGATGTGATCCTTATATAAACACATGCAGCGTATGCACGTTCGGAACTGTCACAAAATCCAATAAGTTCCAATTTGTCCGGTCTATCTCGTAAGTCTGGAAAATAACATCTGGCTACGAAAATTTGTTGAGCTTGTCTTAGGTCTGCAAGCATTCGGCTCCATTTCTGTTCTAAATCCGTCGGTAACAGATCGTCCCAAGCAATTTCTCTTTTGAACACCTCTTGCATAAACACTTTCAGTTGGGTCGTAATTGGTGTAATAAGTCCAACCGGATCAAAAAATTTTGCCGTTGTTTTCAGCACATTTCTCTTTGTGACTGCAAGTTGTTCCGTTGAATTAGCAATTTCTGCTAGAGGAAAGAAAAAATTGTCTTCATATTTATCCCATGACAGCCCCAAAACTTTAATCCTTGTCATTTCCTTAGGTATGTCTTTTTCAAAGGTCGACTTTGCGTATGATTGGTCGTCTTCATTTAGCGAAACTTTTGCAGATTGCGGAGATGTAATTTCATATTGATTTATGTCTTGCATTACACTTGGAGAATTTGACTGCCATTTACGAAGATTGAAGCCCCCATCCTTCATAATAGCCTTTGAAACTTGATACATACGTACCACTTCATTTTCACTATAGCCTCCTGTATTAATATCATCTGCATATAGCGAGTTTAAAAGCTTTGTTATGATTTCTAAATCAACTTGTTCATAAATTTCAAGGTGATGTTTCAGAGTAGCGTTAAGAATGAATGGGCTTGATGTAACCCCAAATACTATTCGTCGAAAACGATAGACTGCCGGAGGTGAGCTCCTTTCATTGATGTCGTCATACCAAAGAAATCTGAGTACATCACAATCAGATTTTTCTACTGCTATCATAAGGAATGCCTTTTCTATGTCTGCAGTGAGAGCAATAGGAAAAAGACGAAAGCGTGTGATTATGTCTCCAACTGTCTTTAAAAGGCATGGCCCTGGGTACAAGCAGTTATTCAATGATGTACCTGACGTTGTTGATGCAGAAGCGTCGTATACCACTCTAACTTTAGTGGTTTCTTTATCTTGCCTGACTACTGGATGGTGTGGTAAATAGTGTGTTTTCCCAACAAGGCTTTCTTGGTCTTTGTATACCCTTTCAATGATGCCACGTTTCTCTTGGTCTTTAATGATAGCGTCGTACTCTCTGAGTAGATCAGAATTGTTATCGAGTTTCTTAAACAGTAGGTCAAGACGTCGTCTACACAAGCCATAATTATCTGGTAGCACTGGGTGCTCCTCTTTCCATGGCAGATTGACTACGTATCGACCGTCAACAAACTTTATGTCATCAGAAAAACGTTGATAAACAGTTTCTTCATTCTTCGTTATCCCTATGCTCTCTAAGTTCCAAAATTTGGAAAGCTGAGCTATCAACGTCTCATCCTCATTTTCTTCTCTGAGAAAACTATCACTTACTCTTAGCACATGAGTTTGAACTAAGTTTGCTGTGTCCGTACTTCTTTCTGGACAATTCTGCACATTTCCTGACAGAATCCAACCAAGTTGCGATTCAAGGGCTACTGGACCTCCATTCTCACCCCTTCTACTATATCCTGTGAAAAACATCCAGTAAAAATCTAACCCAATCAAAATATCGATATCTAGTTCGTCATGATCATACAGCTTGAAATCCGCTAAAGGTAAGTTTCTTAAGTGAGAGTATTCAGCAACTGCAAGATTTAGAGGCTGATTTGAGACTGGTGCGCACACAATTGGTAACACATAAGCCGTCACGTACATAGTGAGGTTATTATACGGACTTCTAACACAAAATTGTGTGACATCGCATGTTTCTACACTACTTTCTTCTGTGCCAAACTTCTTTATCGTAAGAGTATCTCTCGAAAGTGTTGGTAGGGCCAAAGAGTCCTTGAGCCTCTGCGAAATATACGACCGCTGGCTGCCAGAATCAAAAATCATTCGTGCAACGGCTATCTTGCCTGCATCCCTGGCCGATGAAATGTACCCACTAGCCGTTTGTAGTAACACTGAATTTCGAGCATCAACATACATGGTTGTAGTCGCGCGGTCGGATGAATGCGGTCGCTGAGCCGCCGGAGCAAATCGAACTTCATTTGGTGCAAATTGGCCTACATTGCGCTGCGACTGTTCAGGATTAGCATATACAGCGTGATTTAATTCCCTGGAATGCTGCTGCCACTGTAGAGGATTAGCACTGCCACCAGGCGCTACTTGGTTTGGAGCCATCCTAGATGGATTGCTTTCACAAAGACTAGCATGATGGCGCTGTTTGCAAAAATAGCACTTTATCTTGCTTGTACAATTTCTGGAGAGATGGCCTTTCTTAAGACATACGAAACACCTTCCTTGCCCTTTGATGATTGCTAAACGGGCCTTAGGTTCGGTTACTATATTGCATTTTGCTGACGGGTGATTATGCTTACAAAATGAACATGTAATCTTATTCTCGTTGGTCAAAAGCGCGGCTGTGGCGAATGGCGCGGTGCGGTTTTGTCTACTTGACCCAGTGGGATTACTTGCTTCTAACTGGCCGCATTGCTCTCTGGCTTCGAGTTCTGCTTTAAAAACTTCCAAAACTTTCTCTAAGTTCCATTCGTCCTTTTTAACACTTTTCGTAATTGCAAGTCGAAATTCTTCAGGAAGTTTTGCCATAACTATCGGTAGGAGAAGTGTTCCATACTGCTCAAAGTCAATCCCTAGAGCTTTTAGACTTCTCACATTTGTTTCTATGGTATCAAAGAGTTTTCGCATAGATGATACATCTTTAGAAGAGGAGACTTGTCGGATATTCAACAGAACTTCCATATGAGAGTTAATGATTATTTGTTTCTGAGCAAAACGATCTTTCAAAATAGAAATAGCTTCGTTATAATTGGCCCCGGTTGTTTTAAGTCCTGCTGTAGCTGAAGCCGCTTGACCTTCTAAAAGAGTTCGCAAATGACGAAATTTATCAACGGGGGCAAGAGATTTGTTACCATGAATAACTTCGTACGTATCCCACCATTCGGTCCATTTTTTAGGGTCGCCATGATATTTAGAAAGGTGGAGCTTAGGCAGTTTTGTAAAGCTTTCTTGAGATTGTTCGCTTGCGCGTGTCAATGACTGCGGTTCGGAAAGAACACAATGCTGTAAGCTTGCCCTTTTTGCCTCTAATGCAACTACTACTTTCTGTATATCTGACAGAAGGTCCTCACACTGTAAAACTTCACTTTCAACTTCGTCGTTCGAAATTAAAGAGAAAATCTCTTCATCAGCTTTACGCAAAATACTACGTTTTTCGGTTATCACGGAGATTAAATGTTCAACAGCCAATATATTACTATTTCCATCATCTACTTCCTTCTTAGCATCTGAAATAAGTTTACTAACATGAGCGCGATAACCCCCTCTAATTCTTTTCTTCCTTGAGAGAGACACTGTTTGCATAGGTGGTACTTGGGGGTGTGTGTTCTGACCCTCTGCCTCCAGAGCCATTTTAGATACACTTACATTATCATAACAGAACAAAGAAGAAATAGTTATAGATAAAAAAATAGCTACAAATAACACTGAAAATCCGGCTCGGTGGACCATATAAGTTTTTGACCTGTGCCTGTCTCAATCGCAACTATCAGGCATGAAAGAATGGCCTGAGGGCACAGGCTAGATTACCAACAAGGTGGTTCATAGGTTCATAGACAAGAAATTAAACTATATGTAAAGAGGACTGTATATTAAATCGTTCCAAATGAGAAGGTAGATAAGAATAGTTCTAATAAAAATGAATACAAAGAGTGGATGTCACCTCGGTTTCAGAGTATATACAAATGATGTCTTTCAACTGTTCCAAGTACGTCCTTCAACGAATTTGATATGACTAAACGATATGAGTGTCCTTCAAACTGTAGAATTTCCTCCAAACGAGATAAATTGTTCTTTTACGATATGAGCTATCCTTCGACAAATTGAGTTTTCCTTTATAGAACTATATCAGTTCGAAATGGCGCCTGAACGTAACGAGAATTCACTCCAACTGAGGTGACAAGAAATACTTAGCCAAAAGATAAAGAGAAAGAGGTCAGGGGCTTGGAGGCCAATGGGTCACGTTTTTCCACACACATAATACATTTTTCATATCCATAAATGTTTGCTTTTCCCGACCAATTCTGCATTTAATGTCCATGTTAGATCTCCCATTGGGGTCATTCATTTAGTACGTACGCACGAAGGGGGAGGGGGTCAAGCAAATGCGTACGAATGCGTACAAGGGGGAGGGGGGTTGATACATGAAGTACGTACGCAAAGCAAAATCTTATCAGCTTTTTGCATATATCCTGCAATATTTTCATTTGCAAAGGTCCCATAACAGACATTTAACTAATGTAGTACGTATTCAGTTGAGATTACTTCTAGCACAGGGGTGTCAATCATACGGCCCGCAGGCCGAATCCGTCAATGTGGCCCCCTAGGAATTTTGAATAAACTGAAACCCAGCGATATTTTTCCCATTGTAATAGCGGCATTTACTAGTGGCATTTACAAGGCTGAATACTGTTAGAGTACTAGTTTTATCCTCATTTCGTCATGTTCAGTAACGTTGGTTCTCTGTTCCTATGTGTTCCGTTTTTTGTTGCCCCGTCATCATAAGTGTTGCATCATCATCATCTCCAACTGTTACTGTCATCATGTTGCTTTACTTGTCCGTGACGTTGTTTGTGTGTTGTGTTACCATGCCATTGCATTGCCCCCTTAGTCCGCCATACGTTATAGTTATTTTGTTACGTCATGTGTGCTAGTATAAATAAGGCATGTAATGTTCTGTGTAGTCAGTCGTTATGTGAAGTCGTCATTAGAAGTTGTTCTCGTCGTTAACAGTGTTGTCGTGCGGTTCAGTCAAAGTCGTCCTTCGTGTTTAGAGCATTGCTGTTTTCATTAGATAAGTAGAGACATTTATCGTTAACAGGAACCTTTTGTATTTTGTGACTCATTCCTTTTACATTTGTATCCCGTAAAATCGAGTGCTTTTACAATACCCAGTTTTTCGTCGTTATCTAGCATGCCAGATAGGAAACATGCGATGACTTATGTATATTTGCAAGCCCCTATTACCTAGCCCTCTCGGGTTCCGTCAACCTACCCGGTCATTGTGGCGCCATGTTATATCCTATGTGGCCCTTGGGCCAAATGAATTTGACAGCCCCTGTTCTAGTATAATGCTGTTTTGTTTGGACAATATTATAGATTTTTCATGAAATACATTTGAAGTGATCATTTTAATTTCTCGTGAATGCTTAAAATGTCTTTCTCCGTGGTTTTGAATGTCTAGAAACCTTCTGTTAGAGATGAGGGGGGGGGGGTCAAACAACCAAGAGTACGTACGCAAACAGGGGGGTGAGTATCAAGCGTACGTGTGCGTACGAGGGGGGAGGGGGGTCAAATTTTAGCCAATTTAGAGCGTACGTACTAATTGAATGACCCCATTCGGTGTTATCTAACTGCCCAAGTATTTGAAATGATTCACTTGCTCTATCTGCATGCTGTTAACTGTCACACTACATACCAGGGCCTGTGCCTTTTTACTGGCAACCATCACATACGTTTTGTCACAATTTAACTTCAACCCAAGTCTCTCGCTTTCCTTTGTTATAACATTCAACAACCTCTGTAGTTTTTCTTCACTATCTGCAATCAATGCTGTGTCATCCGCGTATCGAAAGTTATTATAGTTCATTCCTTCCAGGTCGACTCCATCACACATCCTTATTTTTCCAAGGGCTTAATCACTATACAGATTAAACAAATCTGGTGAGAGAATGCATCCCTGTCGAACTCCCTTCTGTATATCCACCCATTCACCTAGCCCTCCCATAATCCTGATTGCAGCTTTCTGGTCAAAATACAGGTTTCTTATCAGTCTAAGATCTTTCCCATCAATACCCAACCTCTCTATCAATTCCAGTAGCTTATCATGCTTCACACAATCGAATGCGTTAACATAGTCTATGAAACATATATACAATTCCTTTTGCTTTTCAATGCATTTGTCTATGATTGCCCTCAGACAAAGATTGGCATTCCTCGTTCCCTTCCCAGGCTTGTATCCAAACTGTTCATCCGATACTTTTTCTCTAATGGTACTCTTATTCCTATTTAGCATTACTCGTAAGATTATCTTTGTTACATGACTCATAAGGCTAATGGTTCTGTGTCCCTTGCAATCTATTGTTCCTGGCTTCTTCGCCAAGGCAATGAAAATCGAATCAATCATTTCATCAGGTATGTTTTCAGAATCACATACATAATTCGCAATATCAGTGATCTTTTCAAGTCCAAAATTTCCTAATGTCTCTATCATTTCAAACGCTATTTCATCCTTTCCTACTGCTTTGTTCCTCTTCATCTGCTTCATTGCATCTCTTATGTCGTCTCTTTGTATTGGATTCCCAGTCATCTGTTTCTGAATTGCTGGTCTATCTTTTCTTTCGGTATCTGAATATAAACCATTGATGTACTCTGTCCACCTTCTCTTAATTTGGTCCTGTTCCATCAACACAGTTCCATCTTCATCTTTTACATAACTAGATATATACCATTTCTTCTCATTAACAACAGCTTTCACTCTGTCATACATTATTTGAACGTTTCTATTTTCTAAGTCTTCAATCTCCTCACATTGTTGACTTAGATACTCCTCCTTAGCTGCCCTACAAATATTTCGAATCTTCATGTCTACCCTTCTGTACTCATCCATGTCTTGTTTTACTCTGCGTCTCACTTCCATCTGTTCCAGAATCTCTGATGTCATCAATTTCTTCTTAGCTGTCATTCCATATTTAGGGATAAACTCTTGAACGCTATTTACTAATACCTTTTGTAAAGTTTTCCACTTATCACTATCTTCTTCACATTGTTTGTATTGCTCTTCTACTTTCTGACAGAACTTGGCCTTGACATCTGTATCTTCTACAAGTACTTTCCATTTCATCTTAGGTTTCATTTTACTATGCCTTAACTTTTTCCCATGCATACGTATTTCACCAATCAACAGAATATGGTCACTGTCACAATCTGCTCCTGGATATGTCCTTACTCTTGTCATAGCATTTCGAAAACGTTCATTTATCAGAATATAATCTATTTGATTCTACAAGTGTCTCCAGGGCTCTTCCAAGTATACAAGTTCTTCATGTGCTGTTGGAAACATGTGTTCGCGATTACAAATCTGTTTGTTGCGCACCATTCTACCAACCTGCTACCTCTGTCATTCCTCTGACCTAAGCCAAATGGGCCAACTGCTCTACCATCTCTCATTCTACCTACTTTTGCGTTGAAATCACCCATAACTGTTCTAATATCTTGCGATCTGCACTGTTTTATTGCTTTATCCAGTTGATCATAAAACCTGTCTATTTCATCATCAGTGTTATCAGCTATAGGTGCATAGCACTGGATCAAAGAGATGTCAAATGGCTTCCCTTTCAGTCTTACCACCATAGCTCTTTCTGAAATACACCAGAAACCACATAAACATTTTGCAGTTTCCTCATCCAAAAATATTCCAACACCATGCCTATGTTCCGTTCCACCTGAATATATAAATGTAGTTCTTTTAGATGTTAGTTTTCCAGATTGTGTCCATCTTACTTCACAAACGCCTAATATACTAATCTTTATCTTCTCATTTCCACCAATATGTTATCCATCTTTCCACTTTGATACATTGTCCTAACATTCCACGTTGCAATGTTTTTATTAAATTTACTATTTCTGCATACAGTCGCAGGATAACGGTCGGGTATCACTTGTAGCACATGATGGTCCCTACCGAACGAGACCCCACCTTTAGGATCCTTCACGTTGTTGTCTTTCCTACTGTTCGCAAACACTACCATGATTGTACAAGGCAGAATACGAAAGTGGTTTGCCATTGCCTTCTGTCGAGCGAGTTTATAGAGATCACCACCTCTCTTCCCAGAGAGTCCTCTGCCTGTAAACAGCCATTGCCCTCTGAGGTCGTAGCTCATCTGCCTTCACCACCAGTTTCCTGTTGGATCCGCCATTGGCCATCGCTCGTAATCCTGAGCAAGGGACCCTTCCAGGTACTACCAGCCGGGTCAGCTAGGCCTGGGGCTCCCATAAGGGAGGGGTCGACCACGCCCTTGGACCAAAATCAGAGGTCCCGCTACCCTGGTACAGTACTACACGCTTTTTTATATAAGGAACCTACCTCAAGGCCTAGTTCTAAAAGTTCCTTATTTGTAGACCTCAAATCAGCAAATAATAGTACCAAAAGTTCCTTAATGGTTCCCTAATTTTCAAAGTACATCAAGTGTCATAAAAATAGTACAGAAACAGGAAAAACATAAAATTTTGAATTTTGCGTTTACTTTAGAACTGAGGAGCAAACCGCAAAGAAGGTAGGAACCCCAGGGGGTCACTTGAACATTTTGTATACGGGGGGGTCCATCCGATAATTCTGGGTAAGAAATTACTTTGTTATCCGATACTTATGGGTAGCTGATTTAAAATTATGTCTTCCTGATACTTATGGGTAGCTGATATACAACATATGGAATTTTAATACTTAAGGGTTCAACCAACACATACAGATGAAAGACAGTCAGGATTTCTTTCAACATCAGTTAAAATGAGGCTTTCACGATCCATTGATAATCAGTATTTTTGATATCTTTGGGTCTCATCAAAAATATTTAGTTGATACTTCTGGGCCTGTAAAATTTTATTTGATACTTTTAGGTGAATTTAGGAAATTGCGGATGGACCCTCCCGTATACAAAATGTTCAAATGACCCCCCTGGGGTAGGAACAAAGTTTTACAAATTCAAAGTGAAATGTCAATCAATGAATATCATGTCTATTCCATTAATGTCACCCTATGTAATATATATAATCTTCGCTTGAATTTTCATACTGAAAACTACTCAATGAAGCACTTGAAAAGAACCGACTTTTTTAGTTCTTGATGCTTGCAGTTATAAAAATCTTTCGAATCAAAAAGCTCCTTAGGGATTTC
Source organism: Mastigias papua (assembly GCA_964019165.1). Taxonomy (NCBI): domain Eukaryota; kingdom Metazoa; phylum Cnidaria; class Scyphozoa; order Rhizostomeae; family Mastigiidae; genus Mastigias; species Mastigias papua. The sequence goes on along the minus strand of OZ025286.1, from coordinate 7,710,684 downwards.
GTTTTTAGTATAAGGTCTTTAAATATTTCGGCCTTCTACATGTACGTTCCTTATAAATCGGTTGCTTATCAAAATAAAAAAAAGCGTGTACTTCTTTTGAATGGAGGCAAAAAAGCAAAAAGAAACGTGACTTTCGTGATAACAGAAACATAATGTTAGATAAATCTTCACACAACACTTTGTAACTCTTTAAACGATATCAACTTCTGTAATTAGAAGCTCAAAATTTAGTTGATTGAGAAAATTATGTCGTTTTTTATGTCAGCCTTTGACGAAAATGCCAGACTTTGAAATAAGCCCCCCTCGAATAAGCCCCCACCCAAAAATTTATTTTTGCAAATAAGCCCCCGGGGGCTTATTCGAGGATTTACAGTATGGATTTTTATCATCTATTTCAAAATGACTTGGGACCTATAGATTCGGAAAGTTCATTTAAAATTGTATCCAAAAATGGTCATATTTGTCTCATAACTCCAAATACATCCCAGTTCGTAGATTCAGAAAATCAGCATTTTGCTGGATCTTCCGCTTCGAACCTAGCTTAAATTGTAGCTTGTATTATATCTTGAATTTTAATATACAAAAATTCCCCAATACAAAAGTCCCCAATACCTCCCTTTTAAGGTATTCTTGGATCAACAGACACATTAGATTTAAATATCTGCGTTGGTCAAGGTCATTTGGATGCGTTCTGTTTTACTTTTTGACTCCTTTTTTAGAGTTTACACTATAAAGTGTGCATTTTCATTCCTAGATTTCGTCCAAATTTGTCTCCAGGAGTCCATATTTACGTTTTGATAGCAAAACATCCCCAAGATGGAATTTTTTAAGCTAGGGATCTTTCCAAAAATGCTTGATTGAGAAAATTTCACTCTTGGGAACGTAACTTAAATCTAAAGTTCCAAAGAATTTTTTCTCTTCCTGTCTCAAATGGCGATCCGAGACGTACCAAAATGTTACTCCTTTAATTTTGACCAAATTTTATTACTGAGACCTCCATTTAGATGTTTTTGGTGGTGATAAATCCATTTTCAATACAGGAGAGTAAGTATCTAATCATTAAGAATGAGGAAAGCTCAACTCCGTGGCAATTGTGCCCAACTTTAGCCTATTTTTAAGCATTTACATGATATATTTGATCGATTTTCAGGGTTAAAAATATTTTATCTCCTCAAATGCATCAAAAGAGTACAGTAGAAACCTGCATAAAAGAACCTAGGTTTTTCCTGGGCAGCCTGGGTAGGTTCTTAATTCATGTGCCGGTATTCTTACTTCCAGTCTGTCAGGTTCAAAATCCTAACACAAACAGGCGGAGTGCAGTTCAGGGTTACAGCCAAATTGCCGTTAATTCTATACGATACTACTTCTCACAATGATATAGAAGCGCAATGATATATTCTATATTCTATATTCTATATTCTATATTCTATATTCTATATTCTATATTCTATATTCTATATCATTGACTTCTCATGATGAGTAGAGTCGAAAAACACAATAAAAAGTGCGGCACTACTTACTAGTTACATAGGGTCAGGGATAGGGTTTTGTATAGGGTATGAGTAAGGGTTAAACGGAAATTTCTTAATGTACAAGGGGATTCCAATGTTTATTGAGGGAAAATAGGAGTCAATTAGTAACTAGCGCCCCACTATTTATCGTCTGTTTCGATTCTATTCATCATAACGAGTAATTTCGTATATAACTTACGGCGATTTGGCTGTAATCCTAAACTGCAAATCTACCCAAAAAATCTTTCATGAGAATAATTACCTTTCAAAAGCCTTAATATTCCTGAAATTTGTTATTTTGAGCTTAACAATATTCTTAAATTGTTCTAACATTTAGCAACTTTGAGCATTAATACTCGATTAAAATATAATCGGACGATAAAAAGTGTGTAACTGACATTCCCCAATGAATCTCATCATAGTATTATATATAAACTAACTTCTTATGAAAAAGTATGCATTTACGCAAACCCACCATCTCTTTCAATCACTCTGTACCTTCTGTACGCGATATTTCCACCGCAAAGGCTACCGTGCAAGATGCGAGTGGTCAAATCCAGTAGTGCAATCTGTGGGACAGTGGCTAGCAGTTTACTTTCCACCATGTTTACTGGTGACGGAAAAACTGAAAAATGCACTATTTATTCTACTGTATTCCTCGTAAAAGTTCATAGAAAATTAATTCTGACAAAATTCATGAACAAAATATGAATTTTCTGTTCGAAACTTCCTTCGGATTCCACTTTAAGAAAGATAGTTAGCTGTATGACAAGTGGAATTTGCAGCGCATGCAAGAGAAAAAGTCAGCAGCGCATGAGAGGAAATATATCATTATGAAAAAGTTGATTTATTTCTTGAAGAGCCCTCTATCTTCAAATGATGAGCAACGTAGAATTCGTTACCTGTTATTCACATATAGTCTCAACGCTACAGGCTTGAAGCATCTTTTCTTCAGCAATGAGAATGACAGGTAAGGACAGATAACGAACTCGACGTCGCTCATCATTTGAAGACAGGGGGCCCTTGCTGACACGGTTTTGTTCGGATTAGGGGAAGGGTGGTGGTGAGAAACGGTCAAATTTTGACAATATCATCCCTGTACAATCCCTCATCCGCGCTGGAAATCAGTAGTAGTGGACTCTTCGCCATTTATCACTTTAGCAGGTACTATAGAAATAAAAATCAGACTGGTGGGGATGTACTTACAGCGGCTCAGTGGTCTAATGGTATGATTCTCGCTTTGGGTGCGAGAGGCTCCGGGTTCGATTCCCGGCTGAGCCCCACTTTTTATAGTCCGCGTTTTACCACCTTCCTCTTCAATAGAATCTCTCAAATTCCAATCAAAATCAGCTGTCTAAACATAAAACGAAAACCCCCTAAAATTTATTGATTTGATGTCCAACGCTTGATATAATTTGTTCTATAATAGTCTGCTTTTACGTTGAGCACACTAGTACAACTACAGTGACCTTTTCAAAAATAGAACTAGACAAGAGGAATCCCTGAATTAGTTACACATGACGTGAATGCTTTTTTCCCTAATTTCAAAAGAACTGGTCTACAAGAGAACCCCTATAAAGGCTTGAGGACTGCAAATTATAAGAATTAAATAAGAGACTCTGAAGCCTCTGATTAAATAAACTGGAGTTCGCCTATGACATATACTGAATGCGTTTTAGGCCGATTAAAAACTACTCATTTCTCCAAAGCAATGGAATTTAACTGTCTGCTAAATTGCATCTACGCACTTTTTACTTTATAAGGAACCTAGCTCAAGGCCTAGTTCCAAAAGTTCCTTATTTTTGGGCCTCCAATGATCAATCTAGTGCCATAAAAATGGTGCAGACGCAATTAAAACATTAAATGCTGAATTATACTTTTAATTTCAGCTATAACTATTCATTTAGAAATTTTGCTTTTGTAATATAAGTTCTTTAGATATTTCGGCATTCTTCACGAAGTTTCCGTATAAAATGGTTCCGTATAAAGAAAAGTGCGTATAGCCTATTGATTTTGGCAATAAAATGATCATTATTACCAAGACAAATCGCGTAATATAGCCGGTTAATGCATATTACTAGTATAAATAGGATAATAAGCAAAAATTAGAACTCTGAGCCCTTCAACCACATTACGGTTTCTGTTATACAACATTTCACAATGCAGAGATACCTTCCTACAACCGTGTTTAAAATGGAACTGTCTCTCCTTTGAAGTTTACAAAAGTTCCCGATTCTCCAATTCCTACTTTTTCTGTTACCATGACAATTCCTTGTGCAGACTCTGTGACTGTCAAAGGGGGGCTTCTGTTCTTTGATTTACCCATATCAGTCTGCACCCATCCTGGGTGGACAGAAACAAACGCAACATTGGGATATTCGATTGCGAAGACCTTAGAGAGCATGTTTAGGGCCGATTTTGAGCACCTGTATGAGGTACAATTTACATTATTTGCCATTTCAATACTTCCTAATCCTGAGCTGATGTTTACGACTTTCGGTTCTTCGGATTTAAGCAAAAGTGGCAGGAACGTTTGTATCATCATCGTAGGACCTGCCACATTCGTATTCATGATACGCAAAAATTCATCTCTCTGGATCTTTGACGGGGGCTCAAATGGATGATCTTCATTGGATATTCCAGCGTTGTTAATGAGAATATCTATACGATCAGCCATCCGGAGAACGCGTTCTTTGCAATTTGCAATCGAATTATCAGACGATATATCACATGCTACAGGCCAATGTAGCCCATTGCTAGACAGTAAAGAAGTAAGCTCTTTCGATTTCTCTGGTTCTCTGCACGTTGCAATTACGTGGTACTCCTTTGAAATAAACTCTCTTACCAAACCAAGGCCTATACCTCTTGAACACCCTGTAATAAGGACAGTCTTTTTCCCCATGTCTGACTAGGCCTAAATTCTAATTTCAAATAGCAAACATAATTACACAGAAACTTATGTAACTTGAACCGCGTTTATGCCCGCGGTAGTGTCTGAGTTACTATCTTAAACATGCTATTCAGAGACAAAAGGATAAGAACATCCTGATAAAAACAAAACAAATCTGAAAAATAAATATAGTGTATAGAATTGTGATACTGCGGAATCATTCCAACAAGCTTTACGGTTACAGCATATACAATATATGTATCAAATAGTGATGTTGATAACCATACATACATCGTGCTTACACAACTTTGCACTGAGAGCCAAGATATTTTAGTGGGTAAGTGCACGTTCTTCTTTATTATAAGGAACCTAGTTCCAAAAGTTCCCTTTTTAACACCTTTCGACCACATTTTAATACTAAAAGCTCCTTAATAGTTTCTTGATTTTAACTGCAAATTAAGTGATGTAGGCGTTGCACATGTTCGCTACAAGACAGTGAGTGCACTGTGGATACTGCAAGTTTCAATGGAAACCCGGCTATCGACCACTTGCTACAAGGAATACAGACAATTTGGATTCTTAATTCTCGATTACTTGCAGTGATGAAAATAGTAGAAATTGATTAGCAACAGTTCGTTAGAATTTTTGCCTTCTACATTGGGTTCCTTACACAGCGGTTCCTTGTAAAAAAGGATCCAAGAAGGCTTTTTATTTTCAAGAGCAGCTAACGAAATTTACTCTAATGAATCATCTATGTTGGTGGTAGCGGGACTGTAGCTTTCGATTATATTATGAGAGCAGTATTTGTTGGAAGTGTATGATAATGAACAAATTATAGTAATAATAATACCTTGAAAGTTATGAACAGAAGATCACATTTTCCTATTGTTCCATTACAAAAAAGGCGGTAATGCAGATATAACTCTCCAAGCAATAGAATGTCTACCCCCACCCCACCCCACCCCAATAAAATATACTCTCCGATAGCTCTTGGTTAGTTGATCAAAATGATGCCCTCAGTAAATTTATACACGTTATGTTTTTATGAGAAAAAGTTTATAAGAGAATGAAGCTCAAAAGGCTAAAATCTCAAGAAAATGGTAGGAAAATCACGAGGCTCATGTACCAAAGTTCGCCATTTTTGGGTGCCAGAGAATGATATTACTTCATTCTATGTAAGCTCCTTTATAACGACCAAAATTTTTCTTTGATAATCTTGGTTAACAATGATCAAACTTTCTATAACAAATACCTCTTTTAGTCAGTTTAATCAAATGAAAGGTAAGAAAATTTAAAATAAAATCTCAGCCTCAAGTTCGGGAAAAGGTAAAAATTGAGGCTCAAGCAAAAAAGTGGTTTTCTTATAAAAAACGTGTAGCTGAAATTTTCTAGAGCTAGGCAGAAAACGACCTACCCCAAACGGACATGGCTACATGTTTATCCTCTGAGTGGGCTGCAGGCAAGGGTTTGGTTTACAGCTAGCGCTCGAATAATATCAAACGGTTAGATTTTCATATTGAGATCCTGTCGGTTGTTATAGAAATAGGTGAAATTCTGAGAGTCAGATAGTACTGAGGTGCTAATCTAAACCTAGGCGCAAAACTAGGAATTCTTGAGGGCAGGGGTCTAATCAACAAAAAGGGGAACGCACCAAACACTTTCTAAAAAGAATGAATAGTGAAATTATATTTTTCAGAATTAGAAACAAAAGACTTGTACAGGAAGTTTCAGAACTTCATTACTTCCATGTGTAACAAAGATTATAAGCAGGTCTTATTAACAAAAGTGCAATAGACAGTTTCAAAATTCTCAAAGAAAAAAGGCAGGCTACACCTTTTTGGGGAAAAGAGCAGAGTTCTTGACCCCTATGACAGACCCCGTAATTGCGTGTCTGAAACCGTTCTCGAATTCCAAAAGGCAGCTGGGAATGATATAAATGCAGGGTTTCAGATTGAAAGGAATGAGAGTGCAGTGGCAACTCTACTACGGATGTTGTTCCAACAAATGCTTTTCACTTACATGAACGAAAATTTGCTATAGTTTAGTGACGCCAGCAATACAGGCATCTTTCATATGCACTCAAATCTATTAATTATTTAACTGAATAACTCTTCAATGACAAATATATCTTTAAAATGTTATTCATAGTTTACTAATCAGTCAATGGCAGGTCCCTCTAAAATTACTTAGGCTAATCCTACCATGAAATGAAATGCACTTGAATTAGATAGAATGAAATAAATAAAACTAAATTGTATAAATAAAATGAAAAAGTGAAATTTATTTAAATTAGATTAATAAATGCTCAAAATTAAATGCCTATTAACAATTAAAACTAAACTTACTGTAGAAAGGGGCGCAAACTTAAATGGTGATGTCAAGAACTGGAACAACGCCAGGGCGTAGGAGAAGCAGGAGCGGTGCCAGCCATTAAAGACTGGCGGGATTTCGGCTGATCATGCCCATATAAGGATCACGCTCCATTAGCTACGATCTTCAATACAACAGCGCATAACTACAGACTCGATAAAAGCACGATGAAGATAAACAGTATGACATAATAAAGAATCTCCAACACTTCCGTGTGAAATTCTGAGAGCCTGATAGTGCTGAAGCGCTAACCTAACCTAAACCTCTCCTGCCATAACCCAACTTCTATTCGTCAAATTTAGGCAAAGTAGAAAGTCGCTCCTGCGGAGGAACTAGGGGACATGCCTTCGCCAGACCCCTCTCCCTTGGCACCACTTCTGATGAGAGGATTAAGGAATGACATGATTAATGAAAGTGAGTACTTCATCATATTCTCTTGCACAATATAAATGCACCTTGCAAACAAAACCACGTCAGGTGTCTCATTTATTGTTGCACCAAGCATATGTTTATGAATTCACAGTGCAAAAATCTTTCCACCCTCTCATGGAATGCGCTTTTCACGTGCAGGCAATTAAAAACTTAAAGTGTTAACATGCTCTATGTTATGCCACTAGTGAATCACTAGCCAGATCTCCTTCAAGAGTTTATCATAGCCACTATCTTCTACTTTTGAGAGTTTTGCCAGTTGTTTTATAACAGCTACTTTAATTCTTCAACTAGGGCCTTAGATGTATATTTAAAACCTTCCTACTCGCTGTATGCTATTGAACAATGTAGACTTATAGTAACTAATTTATGTATGATTTTATTCTTATGTTGTATTTTATTTAGATAGAGGGCCCATTGAAAAGCAGCTACAGCTGAAGGGGTAACCTCCGAAAAAACATGTCTAATAATAATAATAATAAAATAATAATGATCTGGCCTAGTTCTACAGTTTCCATGGTACCAGAATTATTCACGAGCCGGTAGGAAGCACGACAAAAACCACTCTACATGGTCAGACCTTCTATTTAGATGATCAAGCACTTCGGTCTTCATGTACTCTTGCTCGGGTTCACTTTCCTGTGTTTACAAATGAACAGTAGAACAAAGCTAAACTAACAGTTGATAAAATAGCTCGGTTCAAATGCGCTCCTTTGCAGCACATAAGGCAACAACGAGATTGAAGTGAAACACAAGATAAGGCTATTTTACAAACCTGAAGAAGGGTGAATATAGCAGGGCTCTCAGGACTCATTGCACAAAAGTTCCCTGACTTTTCCAGGTTTTCCAGACAAAGTTCTTCTAGATTCCCTGACTCTTTTCACATTTCCAAGCAGTTCTCGATGAACTAAATATATTACTTGGCATATGTACAGACAAAGGAGGAAAAAGCAATGAGAATGTGGAAAAATTCCCTAAAGAGACAAAAATTCCCTGATTTCTCCAGGTTTTCGAGGTTTTCCCTGACCTCAAATTTAATTCCCTGATTTTTCCAGGTTTTCCAGGCTTTCCAGGTTTTCGAGACTCCTGAGAACCCTGTTCAGGATTCAAGTACTTGGCGAGTCATTATTTTGAAAAGATATACCCAGAATGTTGGTGAATTATCTCAAACTAAATTCCTGTGTTTATCAGCTAGGTCATTACACTAAAAAATACATTGGTCAGAGTGCTCATATTGAAATCACACAATATACCACTCCTCAACTAACTAGGCGACTGCAGTTTGAAAGAAGTCTGATATGAGTTTATGAAGATCTGCTGCAGATGGTTGCACTAATGCGAATGGTTTCTAAATAAAACCATACTACAACTTTTGACAATACGCATTGCATTCACTATGGCATACTCCAACCAAACGTATTCTAAATGTGTGAGTTAATTAACAACGCATGGATGCCAAATGAATGAGCATATACATTTATATTGAGATATTACCATGTGTATTACAATTCTTACATCACTAAATTAGCCCACTGTAACTGTAACGCTTTAGCACCGTCAAACCTTCCAAATTTCCCTATCTACCTTCAGGGCAGCAGCCCCTAAATTTCAAAACATGTCATAATCTTGGTGAGGTGGACCATATCAAATTGGGAAAAGTACATTGTTATCACTTACTTGAGGTAACCCTCTTTTCTTGGCTTTGAAGCTAACCTTGCTTGGATCCGCTTGCAGCATACGACCATACTCTTCACAATGTTCCTTGTCCTCAGCCCATGCATACCCTGCATAAAGCGAACATGAAAATAAAGACATATTTATTACAGAAATGCAAATTTCTCCCGACAATGGGCATTCCTATTGCACAACAATAAGAGATCTCAAAATGAAAGCAAAAAATACTTATACTCAATGCCAATGCATGGCTGCTGAATGGTTCAGATAATATACGTCACTTTAGCTCAATTGCAAAAAGGAAAGAAAGGGTAGGGGCAAACCGATTGAGATTTAATAATCGAACTTGAATCTTCTGGTCCTCTCGGTAACAAGCCATCATACAGTAATAGCTATAGATAAATGCTTTTGTGATTAGATCTGTAAGGCTAAATTAAAACACTTTTGGGGAACTGATGAACTATGAATATCAGAACAAACCTAAAACACTGGAAACATTAACTTACCCTCTCGTAAAGACCAGTCCATTCCCATTTCAAGTGCTTCTTCAAGATCTCTAAAAAATGATGGAAAGAGTGAAATAGGCCAATTGTGAATATTGTGAAGCAGGTCAATTGTCTCTCAACGGATAACCAATGAAGTGATACCAAGAAGGACTATTGTTCATTACTACATAACAAACACACTGTGACGATAGCAAACAAGTCCCCTTACGCTGCTGTCATTGGGATAATTCCTTTAGATCCAACACCAACAGGAATATGATCAAACATTGACTGGAAGAACAAACAATATGCCTTTTTTGTTAGATATATCAAGGGCTAGTGCAAAACAAAACCTACATCAAACAGGTAACTTGCTACTAAACAAAATTCCATGTGACATAAAAACAATATATAAAGAATGAACATCACTACAATCTGAAGACCAGAACTGGAAGAAAGTAAATTGATTTTCATAGATCTGACAACGAACAACAATAGTTAGTTGATGAGATCTAGTGTTGCTAATCGGTATTTCCATGCCATTTTAACAACACTATTCTCATTATTGTTACTTGGCCATATTTAATATATAATCGTATACTATTCAAAATATATCAACAACGTTTCCTTTTCATTTCGCTTCACAAATACTACAAAGTCACATGAAAGCAAAATTAAACATATCCTCTTCTGCTATTACTAACTAATAAACTTTTTACTGGTACATTTGTAGTCTTTAAACCAACAGATAGACAACTCCCGTCCATATACATCGTTCAGAGAGAGAAAGAGAGAGAAAAGAGGCGACGAACGCCTAGGCTAGCCTGTTGCATACTGCTGACCAAAATCCTAAATTAAATGAAAATACGAGAACTTCTGTTACACTATACAATAACAATTCTAAAAACTGCGACGTCTCTACCTGAGCAAGTTCCTCTTGGCGAGGCTTTACATCTTTGTAGTCGAGATTCGTTCGTATAAGTCGCACCCCACAATTTATATCAAAACCGACCCCACCTAGAAAAAAACGTCAAATCAGTGAATACGTTGACTGATTGGGCAACTGAACTAATGCAGAATGAGTTTAGCACAACACCGGAAGAGATAATAGGAAGACATTGCTAGTTTGACAGTAATCAGACGCAGAAAGAAGGCGACATAAAATCAGACAGACAGATAAAAGAGCAAAACATCCCTGAGTCCAGCAATCCATACATTACAATGAACCCACGAACGGGTGCAGGATAATTGGTCCACATCTATTGCCAGAGTATTGATTAAGTGTATATTATTAAAAGACATTGTCTGAAAACATTCCTCCTTACAGAATCTGGTGAACGCAGTTTTTAGTATTACGTCAATTCACTTAGAATTGAAAGATGTAACAACAGAATGTACTCATGAAAAGTAAACAGATTGAAGTGAAGGAGATAAAGGTTGGTCTGCTTTACAAACTATGTAAGTATTTCACAATTACATACCTGGTGAGACAATTGCTTGTTCATCACTCATATCAAATGCAGCCATATTACCTGTGGATATATATGCACTTCATACAGATATGCAAAATGAACATCATTTTCATGTTGTTGCTCTATTACGTTAAATGAACAATAACGAGAAAATTCAGGCCAACTAGCTAATGAGAGTGTCTCTAAACGCAAAAACCAAACTGATGTAAATATCATCTTTTAGCTACGGCTAGGAATTTAGGCAGCGTGCAGATGATTCCTATGAGATTATTACATCTTCGGAGTAAGGCTATCCTAATAAATGCAAATACGTTAATCTCAAAGAGATCAGTGCTATGGGAGTTCATGGACAGTCAGGAGAAATTCGCATAAGAACTTTCGAACATCACACCTAAACTGCCTGTCATAAACACCATTCTTTAACGAAAATTGAAACCAGGGCTAGGGAGTCAAATACAAAGGAATCAAGCTCCTGTGACCAGTTTGCACTAACAGCGACTGTAACAACTGCTAGTAAGTATTGGACGAAAGTGTCTACAAATATAGAGACCCACACGTTAGTAGCAAGATGATTTCAATCACAGACAAAAACACTTGATCAAATAATTTATAAGAAAAAATGAAACAACTTTGCTTTGATAAATTATATAGCGCATAATATGATTATTCTATAAATCATCAGATATATCATGTGATCATGTGATTTTATATATCATGTGATTGTTTGGTCTGATAGTCAGTTATGTGATTGTTTGGTCTGATAGTCAGTTGGCTATGGTTATTTTGGCACATCACAAATGACCTAACTTATGAACCAGAGATAGCAGTGCCTGTTGTATCCTGATTAAAACATATATTACAAGCATAAGATATTAATAAAAAGTCATTATTTGCCTTTGACATAAAACCTACCCTGACGATAAGTACTAAACTTGAACAAGAACACATGAGCAGTTTATTAGTAAGTACAAAGTAATACAAAATGCGTAGTTGAGAATTTACCGATTGCAAAGCCATATCCAGCATGGATATCAGGTAAGCCAATTGATTTCTGAAATAAAAAACAAATTGAAAACAAAATATATTCTCAATTAATGCAACAATGATATCCATTTATCCACATGGCCACAACAGTACTGAATTGTTTTCTCATTAAACACAATGAATTTCTTACCCCCACAATTCCTGGTAGCGCAGCAACATTTGCAATCTGTTTTGTCCCTGGTAGGAACCCTCCAACACCTAGAAAATATATGAAGTTTGCATGAAACTAGTTGTAAAGAGAAAACATCATGGGGTAGATATATATGATGTCTTAAGAAGAAAGAATCAAATTCCAGTTCATTGATGATGATGATCATGGTGGTGATAGTCCACAGTAGTAGACCTCCTCGTGGGGTGAGCGGGCACAGAGAGGCATTTCACAGAGATTCAGAATTGGGGATGATGTTGATTACCTGTGGCAAACTGTCCAACCAGCCACCTTCAGTGAACATCAGGCTCATCAGCTTAGGCTGTAATTCTGTGTATCATTTCTGTTTAATAGAGTTTCCACTGTGAGAAGCTGATCACTGCATAATGCAAAATTGAATCTAAGGCCCCCACACATAAACACCACCCTGGGCCAAAATTGTTTTGCACACAGATGGGCTTTGATTTGGAATAA
>OZ025286.1:6985687-7065687 GCA_964019165.1 Mastigias papua | reverse complement strand
ACAAGGTCTCAATTGGGCGGTAAACTACATTACATATTGTTTACGATAAAACCTAGTCATCATTAACCTTGCATTTGAAGACGGAAATTTAAAGACATAAATCAGTAACAGAATAATGATTTATAGCTTAATTACGTGGACAGGGCGATCTATAAATCGATATTAAAAATCACTCGTTGAATTTTATTCAATTGCAGTTCAAATAAAGAGAAGAACTTTCATTACCTTGAATATTTGCATTTATACAAAGATGAAATTTGTCTTGAATAAGAAAACAATGATTTCCGAAGAAATTAAGCGAGGAAACCATTTAGCAACATTTAGCACTGGAATTCGAATAAAAATGCTGTGAAACTGAGTTTCGGTATTCTGTATTGTAACATGATCAAAGTTCAGGAAAACTTGCAAATGATTTTATAGTTTCTACCTGTTCTTTGTCAATTTCTTTTGGAATGATTCTATTAAGATCTTTACTTTCAACGACTGTACTAAAACTCATAATTAAATCCATATGCAAGACGGGCGCAAGAAGGGCGCAAGAAGGGCGCAAGAAGGGCGCAAGAAGGGCGCAAGAAAGGCGCAAGAAGGATGCAAGAAAGGAGCACTAAGGGTGCACGTATACGTAAAAGGGGATCCCAGCAAACATAGAGGTGGTTATAGCACTTGATTGGCTACTTGTTTTAGCCAATGGGCATTCACTCCCTCCTCTTCTGTATAAAAGACCAACGGAGAAAAGCTTGACTCCAATCAAATATACTATTCCTCCTTTCTCTTTCATAGCAGTTCGTACATGGATCGATCCGGGACAAATGAGTCCCTTTCCTCAACTTTGCCTGCATAAACGAGCGATGTTCGATCCACAATCTCCACCAAACCGAAACGAACAGACAAAACAAATGCTTTGAATGTAGCACGAAGAAATTCTTGAGATTCTTTTGAATAAAAAAAGAGCATTTACACTTAATTTAGTATAGCACTAGAAATTGTATGTGAAGAAAATCCCACATGAAATCGTTTGATGTGCTACTGATAAGACTATGAAAATGGCCATTAGTATATTGGCTGGCTTTCTTCAAAGGTTGGAGAAGGTTGACAAAATACTTACAGATGCTTGCCTGAAGTGGAATAGTCACGAACATTATCACAGTTAATTAATTTCCTGGATAGCATAGCCGACAAATGTTTGAGAACTCTGATCAGGTATTTTTTCTCTTCCACCTAATTGACCAATCAATATGCAGGATTCTGACCACACATGCGTTCGATAGCTAAATTGAGGTCCATTTTGCATAATAATTGGTCAAATAGGTTGGGAGACAATAGACCTAATCAGAGCTCTAAAACATTTGGTGGATATGCTGTGCTTGACAAGCATCTATGAGATAGTCAAAACTTAGGTAAGCAACACAGGGCTCAAAATAAGCCAAAGTTACAAAGTCACTATTTAGGAGAAAACAAGAATCTATGGGCCAACGAACATCTAGATCATACCTATTTCCTACATTAAACGCTAGTTTATTGTAATATACTTTCATGCTCTTGTTACTTTTGTAAGAAAATTTTGTAATTGCCATAACCACTACCTACTGCACCACTAATTTTCATTTCAAATTCACTATATGAATTTTTAGGACCACTATAAGTGGTCAACACCGCTGCTTTTCAAGTCTTGAGGGAACAACAACAGACGTGAGAGGGCAACTCTCATAAATGCTAATCGAACAGACCCAACTTTTGTTGAGAAAACAGGGTTTGGAAAGAATGAAGAGTGAAAGTTCGAGAAAATAACTGACCCGAGCGGGATTCGAACTCGCGACCCCTGGCATTGTACACCAAGTGCTCTACCACCGATCTATTGGGTCAACTGCCAAAGTTTAGTAGCAGAGTTCTCAGGCCACTTCTTTACAAAATTCCCTGACTTTCCTGGTTTCCCAAACTAAGTTGTTACATATTCCCCTGACTTTCTTCAAATTATTCCCGGCAGTTTTCGACGGATCAAGGAAATGATTTGGCTTATGTACCGACAATGAAGGAGAAACACATTGGGAGCGTGAAAAAATTCCCAAACTTTACCAGGTTTTCCCTGACCTCAAGCGTAATTCCCGATCTTTCCAGGCTTTCTAGACTCCTGAGAACCCCGAGTAGCAAACGCCTTTTAGTAAATATCTACCGTGCAGGAAATGCAGTAGCATCAGATAGGCGCAAAAGAATCTAGAAAGTTTACAAAAGGATGCTTACAAATCAGTGAATAAACCATCACATAGATTGCGGATTCACCATAGGCCACATCCCATACAGCATTGTTTAACAAAATTCCTACGTATCAGGCCTTCTGCGTATACTTCTAGCTGCGCAACAGTAGCAGTCTCATCCTGACAAGTGTGACACAATTGATCCTGCCAACACAGAGGACATGTTCTGATAGTTTACACGTATATTGTACACAGGAATAGTATGAACACGAGGGTATATGGAAAATTTTCAACTTTCACAGCATAAAAGCGCTCGACCTTTATTACCAGTAGCGTTCAAAAACTGCAGCAGTACACGAAAATGGCATCTACGACGTCATCAGTCAACAGTCATCAGGGCTCATAATGTATCAGCGATTGAGTGTTCCAAAATATGCTTCCATTACTCTTGCCTTTACGAGACCTATAATACTAAAATCTATAACTGGTTGCGAGTATCCACATTACAGTTATCTATGACTTAGAATGCCGATTGTTTGGGCAAAAGGTCTGGTAAAACATTCATGTTTCAGACACAGAGAGCAGTGATATCATGTCATTGCACACTGCACATAAATCCAGAGTCCATAAGAAGAAATCGATAGCGGAACCAAGTAAATTCTTTGACAATTGTAACTCATACAGTTGTCATGAAGACAAAATCGATGAATGGACAGGGAAGATGTAAATCTTCAGCAATACTTTCCCCAGTTCGCTCATTACTTGGAATAAGCATAGAGAAATCACAAGGCCTGGAACTACATATTCTGAACATTACCAAATCATCGTTTTTCTGAGATGGTATCAGGTGCAATGTAGCTTTCAGAGACCAAAGGCTCAGATTCTTGTGGCTCTGTGGTTCCCATCTCTTCATATACCTCATTTGCAGGGCTCTCGCTGTCACATCCTGCACTTTCCCGCAAACTCTCACGTACATTGACATACTTTCTGTTTTCTGTGCAAAGTGGGGCTTCCTCGCTGGTAGTGATAGTCATATCCTCATATTCCTCGACAACAGGTGTGTTATAAAAATGCTCTGGCTTCATCCTAAATGCAACCTCGTAATCATTTTTAATTGGACGAGACACTGTAGGCGGCTGCGGCTAAAACAGTCAAATATGAAAAATAAAGACAAATTTAAAACTAAAAAGTAAAGAAACTAACAACATGAAACGGTTTATCAGCTTTGAATTGCCTATAGCAGTGTCTGCCTACAGTGTATAGTATAATATCATATTCACCAAGAAAAATACATGAACATAAAGTTGGCGCACTCCACACTCTACATGTTCTACGTGTCGAGATACCTAGGCCTGTACCAGTTGCACGAACTTTGCTTGTTTTCACAGTACGGAGTACAAAGGGGAAATTTAGAATAAAATTGCTTAGGGGGCACTTAGGTTTTATGGGTGGAAACCAAAGAAACATTTTCTAGGACCAAATCAATTTCCTACAAGAACCGCTTTTCCTGTAATATACATCCGTGCTCTTGTTATTAGTTCTGCAATTGCAGTCTCACTAATCCTTGCACCACTAATCTTCCTTTTCAAGACCACTGTCACCATAAAAGCTGAACAACACTGAATAGAAAGGTGGCAAACACCCTCGATTGAACAAATGATCAGTGAAGTGTCTAATGCGTACAACAGGAGGTTTAAATAGGTGCAAAGACATGAGCTATAATCAAATTTTTGACTGATGACGTAATACTGAGGTGGTGCACATTAGATGTCAATAGCAAACCGTTATAGCAGCAAACCAGTAAAGCATTTAAAGGGTAGAAACACTAACAGAAATGCAGAAAAGACATGTTCGACTTAAAACCCAGCCCCATAGACTATCGAAGACATGACAGTTAGGCATAGGAATGCTCCTTGCATGAACAAAAAGAAAGCATAAACTTTGTAATAGATAAGGAAGAAGTTAATAACAAAGCAATACCGGGAGAAAAACTTGGTGAACAGTCTTTGTTTGGATGGCAAAAACATTTTTGCACTACAGCAATATGGAAGAATCAATACAAGAGAAGATAGTCATGTGCGTTGAAATAAAGTATTCCTCCTCGATCCAAATGCTACAACAATTCGTATTACTGACAACAAATGACTTACTTGTTCTTTGTTAGAATTCTTATCTGGTAGGTTTACTTTATAGGCGTACTCATAAGCATCTGCAGTTGCACCTTTTACGTTCAGGTTGTCAATACTCTCATATAAATTCCCATCAGCATAACAATCAACTGAAAAAGATCACAAAGATATCTTAGCCAGGCAAAATTCAGCAAAATTTGCAATATCCTCATATTACTGCAATACAAAAAGCGCTAAAATACCCTAACAAAAGCACTTTAAAATTACATTAATAAATGTTAAAGAAAGAGTGCAGTAATATTGATATACAATAAAACAATATTACAACGGCCTAAAAAGAGTACAACAGAAAAAGATTCTATACCGTTATGAAAACAGTATAGCACTGTAGTAATACGATCAGTTGATATCAAAGCACAACATAGATATCGCGATAGGGATATCTCCTATGATACCCAATTTTCATAATCAAACCAACACATAAACACATTCTCAAAATAATCTGCAAAAAATATCATACTACACAAATATAGCTACATAGGTAGAAAACAGCACATTGATTTGCTCAGTGCAGTGTTAGTGTACTAGAGTGTTGGCACACACACCTAAATAAGTAATAAGCCAAACAATGTGGTATTTTAGCATTACAGCATATGCAAGCACACTTCAACCATACTTCTTTGGCGATAATAATTTAGCTTCTCTTAACCAGAAAGTACCTATACATTGTGTACCTTAAGCCAAGGGTTATTCTAAGCTGAATTTCTAGATGTTTCCTGCAGTAGAAAATGGTTTTCTGGAATTAGGAATTTTTATCTCTGGAGTTTGAAACTCATATCTCTAAGGCTGGAAATTCAAATCTCTGGAGCTAGGAATTCAAATCTCTGGAGTTGGAAATTCAAATCTCTGGAGTTGGAAATTCAAATCTCTGGAGTTAGGAATTCAAATCTCTGGGGTTGGAAATTCAAATCTCTGGAGTTGGGAATTCAAATCTCTGGAGTTGGAAATTCAAATCGCTTGGAACCTTGTTGGAACACAATCAAGAGAATCGAGCTTTGATATCCAACAGAAATTATATCAGATAGATTTGAGAGTCTCCTCCACAACTTGTCAAACACAGCTAGCTGGAATATCATTTGCTACATTTGACCTTTACGCATGCCCAGTTTGTTTCAAATCAGCCCGGCAAGCGGGATGAAGTGTTCATATGAAGACTTTTCTATCTCGCCTACCGAGATCTAAGCAACGCTGCAATGAGATCCCCCTTACCGGGCTGGGTTCGTTTCTCCCTATAAACGAAAGCCAACTTTCCTATTGATTTCTTAAGACAGCGAGGTCTCACTAATCCTAGCCAGACAGCCCGCTAAGCATGCTCATATAAACAGGCCCTACGATGTCCTTCTTTTCTATGTGCCTTCTTTGTCTACATTCTGATTTTCTGAATCTGAAAGTTCACAGCTCTCTGCTCATAACCAACCTCAGCTCTGTGAGAAATCAATTTATCACAAAATAAACTTTTCCTACAGGAGGTAATTCCATAAGGAAGTTAATGTAGAAAAGAAGTAGGAAAATTTCGCCTAGAATGACCCCTGCTCTAAGTCCACTGGACACATCAGATTTTGTTTTGAAAGATGAAAATTTTTGTCTTTGATCTTGAAAGACAAAGATCTGCCGTGTGAGGAACCCACAAGTGAAGATCGTTGTTTTTCAACCATGGTCTTTGAGATTCAACCCTTAAATTGCTTTTGAAGGACAGAAGACTAAAATATCAATGCTTCCACTTTTCAAATCTATATTTCCTAAAGCGAGTGTATAAAATGAGACGTTGCGAAGGAGTACGTTGTATTTTTGGTCTCAATATCTATTATCGGACAACGAAATTGTACAGCGAGGGCAAAGTTTTTCTAAATCCCACAAATATCCTTAAATAGGGATTACACTTTCCCAAGATATTTCCTTATTTCCTTGTCTGTTTTATTCCAACCTAGTTGAACTAGTATGCATCTAATACTAGCTAATACCGCTAATTTCAATCAATCAATCAATCAATCAATTAATCAATCAATCAATCAATCAATCAATTAATCAATCAATGCAATTTAACGCTAATTAACATTTCACACCGCAACAAATACCACAAAGCAAGGATGACCACACTTTTTTATAAGAACCAGTAAAATTGAGGTTCAGGCAGGCTGTTCTTTAAGTATTGGGGCGTAAGCAATGTAGGAAACAGGTATTATTTTCAATAACATTAGCAGAAGACAAAATATATACAGATGTATAATCCTTGCTAAAAGTCTTGGTACACTTGTGACTTGTTCTACACACTGATGTTTAGGGTGTTTCGAGGACTTTTAGTAAACATTGTTGAGCTTAAACAGTTTTATATCAGTTTCAAATCATTCTACGACAGTGCTTCAGTCTCAGCTTGTTCTTAATTTGTTCTTAAATTTCCATACATTTTGAGACTCGTATTCTTATAAAAATGTTCTTATAAAAAAGAGTGTAAGTCAAAGAAAAGGTTGTCCAGTCTACAAGTCCTTCACAGATATTATTCAAAGTTCTTTTTCCATCGGCATCAGCTAATCTAACCTGCATCTTCGTCTTGCAATGTCAAAAATCTGCCACTGTGAGGTGGGACTTAATCTTTAATAATTCCATATTACTAACCAAGAGTAGGGACTCTCTGATGACTTAGCTCTTTCCTACTGTCAAAAATATTGTCAATTCATGAAAAGCCTAATATTCGTGTAGTTGTCGATCCTTCTCCGTTATCTGAAGTAGCAAATGATCGACTTATTTCACAGGTGCCTGCTAGCCCTTCCAAGCCGCCAATCAAACGGAGATTATCTTCTCTAATCTTCAAGAGACCAATAATGGCATAGTGAGTTTTTATCCGTATAATATTTTGACACTATAATAGCTGTCCCAGCCACAACTTTGTGAGGGTTAGATCTTTGCAGCGATTGGGTAGTGCAAGGTCGTCCTGCACGTGGCTCGCCATGTTATCTGATGTGGTCCGTGCTGAGGCCCAGATAGATAGAGAACCATATTGGATTTACCATGGTATGTAAAAAGTGCCCTGCATCTGTAACCTAAGTCTAAGCGTGAGTCTCACAGATAAAAAGGTTGGGCAACCCTCGGAAGTGGTATGCTCCCATGATTTACAACCAAGGGTTACTCGGTTCAAATTCCATCCCTACATGTTTTCACAGCAGCTTATCGACTCTTTCAGACCTACACACCTTTCTATAAGAATGCCTTATTTTTCGTTGAGTCTCAAATTCCTAAAATTTTCTGATTTTGAACGTACGACTATTCCTAAACTATTCATAGCTTTGTATAGCAATTTTGAGCATTGATACTCGCAAAGACTATGTTCGTACAGTAAAAAGTTCCCAACGGACACTACGCGAAGAATTGCTGAGTCTCATCATAGCACAATGATTGCCAGATTGGATAATTAATCACTCTTATTTCATTTTCTAAAGAAACCTCAAACAGTCTCAGCCGTAATGAAGTGTGGGCCTTGCATCACTCTTAAATTATTCTTAAACTTCAGCGATTTCGGGCATTGATATTCTTATAAATAATATTTTTATAAAAGTGTGCATGGAATAACTGCACGGCGATAATGATCTAAGTGGAAGATAGTTTAAAACGAAGAACAATGCTACACGCAGCTCTTGCCGTAAGTTAAGTTCGGTTGAAAGTCGACCTGTAAAGAATAGAAAACTTTTAGGATGGATTGGCCAAGGAGAATAAACTTCTCTTATAAACATACTTACCCAATGGCCTGCCAACCAAAAACACAGCATATCAGAAACTTACCTTCATCATCCTCACAATCTCGCTTCGATGGCAAGGTGGCCTCATCGTATTCTGGGCCTAAGAAGAAATACGTATAATTTTAATACCAACACGCATGCTAAACAATGAGATTATCTCCGCATTTATCTAATTCATTTAAGTATTCAAGTTTCCTCACTGGGTTTTACTAGTGAAATTAAACGGAAAACGTACTGATCAAATGTATCATGTCCATTCAAAATCTCACAGCAAATGAAAAGACAATTTCTTTGATAGTTAATTATTGAGATTATTTACGGTTACAAATATTCTTCATAAAAATATCTTTCTCATAGCAACAATACTAGCTATTTTCAAGTATGTATTGATTACAATATTTCATGAAGCATTAAATATTCGAATAACAAAGGTAAATTTTGTAACTAGCCAACCAAAAGGCATTCTCAGCAACCAATCAGAAGATTTAACGGTGAGGTCACCGTTCAGGCTTCTGATTGGTTGTTGCGGATCGCTGTTGATTGGCTATTGCAAAATTTGCTTCTATTTATTCGAATACAAAATTCTCTACTCTTGGGGACTTTGCATGACTTAATAAATTCTGACTAGGAACAAAAAAAATACATTTCGTATATAAAATGTTTTGGCTACCAGCGATAAATACATTAGTTAATCGGGATTATTCCTCGGTTAATACTTTCTTAGTACGGTTCGTAATTTCTTAATAATCAATTAATCCGTGACCGATCCTGCTTAGCTAATGTGATGATGACTTATTCTGAAATACTGCCTCCAAGTGATGTGTACAGGTGCAATAATCTGTATCACATACAATGTGTGGTGAGACAGCCCAGAGCTCAATGGATATTACGTTGTTTTTTATCGAACCAAAGACAAACATGTAGATCAAGGGTGTCCAAAAACAGACAAAGAGGCTGGCTACGTACCATCATGTGATATATTCACATGTGAATACAATATACATTGCTAAATTCAAAATATATTTAGTCTGTCATTTGAAATGCATGTAATTCTATGATGTAAAGAAAGTCGTCGTCAGTGAGAGTATTGATGTCGTGCTTTGGACGAAAGGGTGCATGATAGTTCAGGAAAATGTTTGGTGGTTGAGATGTGAAAGTCGGTACAGAAATGTTTGTCCATCCTTCAGAGGTGGAAAAAGTATCGGAACATGGGAATCTAGTTCTTAGAAATGTTTCGGAGAGAAACATTTGCAAAAGGTTTTCACAGCAAAATTTTGAACTGCTTAGATAAGTATGAAACTCAAATGACATCATTCCAGTTAGCATAGGAGAAAAAAAATAATTGACCGTCTTGACTTGAAATTGTATTAATGCACCAGTGACATAAACAGTTTTACTATAAATAAATAGAACAATGGATAAACACACGCATGCAGAAATTATGTAGTTCCACTCCCTCAAACACTCTGAAGAGCGAAAAAGTTTGTTCGCAAATCAGGGTAACTAGTGAAATTGTCCTATGAGATTCCATGATTTCTACCTGATTTCCCTCACCGAATAGGCATAATTCTTGAGGTTTCACTAAAACCCAGATTATACACCCCTGATGTACATGCTCATCTGGTAAATAGGAGAAGCTAGCTCAAATTCTATGCTTTGATTACGTCGAAGGCTCTCAAAACGCGCAATTGGGAAAGATATGGCCAAGGAACCCAAGAGGCGAGCTTTTAGAACAGACTTTAAATCTTTAGAGTTTCCTTAGCTATAGATCCTTAAGCTTACTTCTCTAATCCTTTTGCATTCATATAGAGTAAGAAAAATCCATTGTTTTCGACACACCCAAGTTACATCTCGAGGTTTGCTCTGTGGAGTGGTCATTGTGATGACTCTTCGTCCTTGTAGTTATTTTCTTTTTTTTCTTTTTGTTTAATATAAATATATATGTTGGAATGTTTTAATATAGAAAGTCGATAAGCTTATATAAATTCAAAAATCCAATTTTCAAGCAATCTTGTCATTTCGTTGACTTAATTTCTAATAAATACATGCGCTATTCTATATATCCCGAGTGTAATGTTCGTGGAGTTTCTGTTTGTGTATGACACTGCAATGCTATACCAACTTGAACATTTTTGCTACCTCAAGGGTTTTAGTACTGACATCATGAAAAAATTAAGAGTTTTAGTACAGAGCCAAGAAATTCTTCTTATGAAAACGAGCAGAGCCATCAATCTCTAGCTACAAGATCCAACGCGGGAAAAAGTTATTTCAGATATCAGAAGTAAAGAGGGAAGTCACACCCACAGAGCTAACACACAGTAAATCCCTAAGTAAAGCTGTGAAAGATTTTCCTAAAGGAGTAGAGAGAATGTTGAGCTTGATGAACAAAATTGTATTGCTCCAAAAGAGGATGCACTTTCCTAGCTGAGTGTCCTTTACTCAAATAGAGCAAGAGTCTTACTGAACAAAAGAAAATAAAGATTTAGCACGATTCGAGGGCACTATCAAAGAGGAATATCAAAGGGGCAATGTTCTTACTTGTAGGACTGCCGTGGTATACGACGTTCATTGCAAATTCACCACTGTTCCTTTGCGCCCTAGACAACAAATGTACACCAAATAAGATTAGGTATAAATCTTACAATGAAAATTATACGATTGGAAACTGAAGGTTGATCCAATGTTAATTGTATCTGTTACATGTAACACAGTAGGGGACTGGATGTCTTGATTTGTGGTCGATTCGTAATGACGGTCTCTTTGACATAAACCTAAAAAGCTAAAAAATGCCACTAGAAACGTACTTTGCCCTGAAAGTGGTTGCTGTATAGAGAGCTGGGGTGATAAAACAAGTCAAAATAAACAAATCTTATAGGATAGTTATATGATGCATTTCCTGAATCTCCCCCAAAATACGACATCTACCAATGAAACTATTACTTTTGATTCTCTTGACCGAGAATTCAAAGAAAACGGATTAGCTGTTTCAGAGGAAAACTAGACTTGTTTCCGTCACGATCACTGCTGACGAGACTGTAAGCCATACTAGGGCAGGAAATTCGCATATTCAATCACTTGGCATGGGAAGTCGAAAATACCATAAGCAAATCATTGGAAACTAGTTTCTAATTAAATTTTCACATCTCTCTAAAATAAAACTTAGCGAGACCATACGCAAAATTGTTTACTAAGAAATTACGATTTTGAGGGTGCCAATTGGAGAGTTGCCAAAATACAAAGTGCTATATTATTTTCATGCGGTCAAATAAGATCGACAAGCTTTCCCATCACCATCCTATGTAATTTGTCGACGGCTCAGAAGAAGAGTGATAGACACCACTACTCTCAGGTGCTTAAAAAATTGGGACTTGTAAAAAAATTTCTGGAACTTTTTCCCCATCCCTGGATCTTTTTTTGTTTTTAGACGATCTCTGATCCTTTTCAATACTGCCGATTTCGCAAATAGAAACATCCTTGCAAATACTTTACGTGACATTCATCAATTCAATGGTCATACTCTAATTTTACATCGTTTGAACTGGTTGGTGATAGGTGCCATACAAGACAAACAAGGCCTGCAATAATCAATATAAACTTTGCAAAGTTCTGAGCCTTCGCTTAATAGGATCCACCACTTATTTGATTCTAAAGAAAAGTCCACACTATAACTATCACATTTCCTATTAAGCAGCCGAGAGCAGTGGAACCTTGGTACAACATGGTCAGCGCCTAGCGCACATAACTATTTCGGGACGAGTAATCTATTGGCAAAGGCACACAGGGATACGTGCAAGACATCGATAAATGTTATAGCAAACTAAATTAGAGAGTACCTTTTGGTGCACCTTTTCCTCAGCAACACGAACAACGATGCTGCTAGTGTTACAAGAAGGATGGCAACTGCAATAATTAGTCCAGTGACAAGCCAATTAATTCCACGCTTATTAGTGCTCTGTGAGCTTTTCGATACTTGTGTGTTTGATCCCTGTAGGGAAACAAAGGGAATATAACCACAGACAATGAAATAGATTGTTATTAAGGACTTCAATTGTATCATCCTTCTACACCGTTTCCAATGTCAAAATTGGGGAAAATGTCGCTTGGAACTCAAGAGGGACGTACAAGTGTCTTTGAATTTGAAAAAGAATGACCTATGTCAAGAAATGGTCAGGTTACTTGGTATCGTAGATTGAAAAGTTCTCACCAGGTCCTCTAGATGCTTTGTAATAGAAACGGGAATCATTCCAAAGTTTGATTTTACCATCTGCTTAGTTGATTTGGAAAGGACAAGTCCGTTTGGTAAGAAACACAATACTCTACCTAATCGGAGTACATACTCCAAAGAGCATATTTCGGATAGGTTATGAAATGCATATTTCAGAAGTACAGGACTATGTTTTCACATGAAAGCTTCATCAATTGAGTAATACTAGCATCAAATAGGAAGTTCTTTGCCATAAGTTACTCTGGGATTAAACCCTGTTAATAGAAAGATTCACTTAAAACAAACACTGCTAATTATCGGCTGTGCTGGAGTTACAGCGAATTGCAGAAAAAACCACTAACAACTGCTGCAAAAACAGAGCCTTCGCAAAGCCATGAATTTAAGATAGAGTCAACTCTCTCTAACGCAGACACCCTCGGCCAACTCTAACGCAGACACCCTCGGTCAACTCTCTCTAACGCAGACACCCTCGGGATTTTGAAGATGTGTCCGCTTTAACGAGGTGTCTGTTTTATAGAAATATGCCGTTTCTGAGTGTGGAGGAACTCCAATGCAAAAATTACTGTTATCATTTCGCCAAACAAGATGTGACTCAACAAATAGAGTGTCTATACAAAAGCATTTGCTCAAAAGGTAGTCTTTAATGCTTTTATGCTTGAGATGCTGGAATCTTTTTCCTGAAGCAATCTTCTGACTGAATTCAACAATACGACAAGCTCCTCGTCCTCCAGACTATCCTGTGCAAACTGTGTCAATTCATCTACTATTTGAATAGCAGCACAAAGTGTCGGTACCTTGACTGTCTTTTTCTCTTCTTCTGGCTCATCGTCATTGCTGTCACTCTCGACACAAATTTATTCTATGCACTTTCGATGTGACTCTTCAGTGTTCTTTCGCGTAGGTGAACTCTCCAATCGCATGTGCTTGTGTCAAAATTGCTCACCATCAACCGAGAACGAAAGTCTCAAAAACGAAAGGAGTCACCAACATAATATGTGACATTCAATGCACAGAAGCTGTTTTAATTATTGTCCGCTAGATATATCTTCAAACCATTGTTTTGAAACAAGCATTAGTTTTATAGTGTCCGCTTCATTGCAGTGTTTTGTGCACTTGGCATAAAAAAATTGTGTCTGCTGTCCGTCTTAACGAGTTGCCCATCCTATAGAATACGAATACACAGCATTTCCTATTGGGTCTGGCAGTGACTTCAATAAGTGTCCATCTTAACGAAGTGTCAGCTCTACAGCAGTGTCCACTATGCGAGAGTTGACAGTATCTCTTTCCAAAAAGCTGTTGCTAATGCATCTATGGCTCAGAACAACAAATCAAAATGACACTAAACACACTACTTCCAATAATTCTCTAGCAAAGCATACCTTATCCTTATCCTGCTTCCAAGTGGTTGTAATTGGAGCATCTGTGAGACCATCACTGGCAGAGGGCTCTTTACTTGCTGCAGTTTCTATTGTGTCCGGTCCAGTTGTTTCTACATCCGGTAGTGACGCAGGAGGATGAATTCCAGATGTTGGATCCGTAGTGTATTGCACAAGTGGTCGTTCGGTTCCAACTGAGTTGCTTGAAACGGTAATTGGTTCCTCGGGTTTTAACCTCTGGGTTAATGGTTTAGCTACCGTTGTTTTCCTAACCATAGATTTTGTTGTTTCTTTAGATGTTGTTGTCTTTGTTGGGGTGAACAGTTTTCTTGTTGGACATACCCTGGGCGATTCTACAGCATGGTAGTTCAAGTTATCTGCAATTTCAAAACAGAGACAGCATTCAGACAAAATCATCCCACTGGTGAACATATTTGGCATGGAGATTTGAGTCTTTTGCACTTGGTTAGTGAATGCATAACAGGACGTAAACAGAGAAACATACAACTAGAGGTACCTTTGAGGGGACTCGGGAGGCTCAACCGTCTTTGTTAAATTGAAGATAATTTTTGTGGGGTTCAGTCCCCTTTCTTGAAATGCAGATAAATTTCCGAGGGGGGGGGGCGCTAATGAACAATCACAAGGCTGCGATAGGCGGAGGCGGGCAGATCAATCGAGCAAATCCAAAGTGGATCGAGGGCCCATACGTTTAAGGGGTCCGGCTGCTGAGCTGTTGACAAAAAGCTCTTCCACCTTGATACGTTATCTTCTAAAAAGACGATGAATTATATGGGTCCCTTATACATTTCCATTGCATATTTTTTCTTATATTAACACTCACTTTGACAAAATGAAGAAAGTCTGTACAGCCTATGAACCAGGAGCCCACAAATCCAACTCTCTTTCCGTATACCAAAAAGAAGGAAGAGTATTCAGTTTCTCTCCTTGCCGCCTCTACCATTCCAGGCTAGTAGCCAATAGATGGTCTGGGGGGGGGGGAGCAAAACTCAAAAAGTGAACCAATGTCACCCTTACAAATAGAGCAAATGAACATTATTTCGCATCTTCGCATCACCTCTCATTTCAAGTTTTATCGCAGTCGTTGATGTCTCCTGTAAAGGCACTAAATTAATGAAGTAAAAAAACAATGTTCAGTCTGTTCCTTCATGTGACATAAGTGCAGGCACATTGACACAAGGTTAGCTCCAGACTGCTGGTCACATGATCAATGGACTAGAATCTTGTCAGCGAATCATAAGGTGTTCTTTGATGCGTAAGGTTACAATTGTATTTACATCATGGAGGCATTGCGTCAAATAGACAAATTCCTAATAAAAAACATGCAGATACAAAGGGTGGTATATTGTGCAAATAATAAACAAAAGTTTGGAACAAATTCTGCGTTCTAACAAATGTGGGTGAAAGTTTAAACACAGGAAAAGCACAGGAAAACCACTGGGTATATGCAAGCCATATCATGTTTTTGGGTTTTCGGGTTGGAAATGGTCCGGATACAAACGCTTCTATTCACAAGGTGGGGAATCTCTGAGGCACTATGATACGGTTCAATCATACATGGCTACTAATGACACCAGATTATATTCTGGGTTCTTCAACGCGAATATGGCAACAAATACAATGTAACGTGCCAAGGCCAAAAGTGCCGAAAGGTAGGAGAAACTGATAGAACCATAACTGTTACAATTAATCGGAGGTCAATTTACAGCATTTTTCGATTGGTTGGGACTCTTTCTTCCCTATATACTACCAGCCCATAGGGCCACTTCACCGCACTGCTCAATAGAGGGCCTTTATCTGACTCGACTCGGCATGACCAACTGATAAATTGGCTTCATACGAGTGGCCCCGTGCTTTGTATGGCATGGCAGAAGACGAATGCTTATATTGAAGCAACTACAACTGATACTTATCTCGGAGGCTGATGTCCATAATTATCTTGAAAATCCACAGGATCATAGCATACTACATATCAACAGCACTAAGCTAGCCTTCAAGAAATAAGCGCTATTTATTTTGTAGCAGGATTCTCAGGGTAGTTCTACAAAAATTCCCTGACTTTCCAGTTTTTCCAGAGCAAATCTTCAAAAATTCCCAGATTTTTTTCACATTTTCCCAGTAGTTTTCGACAAACCAAGGAAATGGTCTGGCATATGTATCGGCAATGCACGAGTGAAAACAACGAGAATGCAGAAAAACTTCCGTGATCAAAACTTCCGTGATTTTTCTTCCAGGTTTTCCAGGTTTTCCCTGACATCAAGCCTAATTCCAATACTTTTCCACCTTCTCCACATCTTCCAGACTCCTGAGAACCCTGTACCAGAACGTTTTCGCGCAGTACTAAAACGTTCCTAGCATTTTTTTTATGATTTCAGTACTGAAACGTTCTCAAGACTATCTAAGCAAGAATATTCGAGTTTGTGTAACACTGCGGTGATATACAGACAGAAAGGCACTACAAACGCAACCATACAAATCATAGGGCCATATCTATGAACGCAGCATCACTCAAATAAATGGATTTTTATACGAAATCTATGCAAATTAAACAAAAGAGATGATGCACATGCGTGAAAATTGGAATTTCAGGTGTGTATCAGCCTATCAACATCCAGTGCTGAACTTTCTTTGCTTTTGAAAAGCTGAATATTGATTTCTTATACTTCACTTTCTTACAAAAATTACCTATCTCTATCCTTCTTGCAATCCTATCTGTGGAAAATTGCACTCACCGTTGTACGAACCACCAACTTTGAAGAGTAAACAGGAATCCGTCCTCTTTCCAGCAATTTCACAACTAATTCCCAATCTCAGTAGTTTTCCTTGCATTTTGTGAAAATAACGAGAAGGATTCAATGTCACTTTCCACTGCAAAAAAGGAACACATTTTCAGAACCTTGAGATGAAAAGGTATTTACACAGCTTCATAAAAACAAATATATATATATATATATATATATATATATATATATATATATATATATATATATATATATATATATATATATATATATATATATATATATATATATATATATATATATATATATATATATATATATATATATATATATATATATATATATATATATATATAATGTCTTTTAATATTATCTACTAATTCTTTCCTCTCTTTAAAGGTGGATAAGAATTTCAGTACCAATACTTCCTTAAGACTTCCTTAGCAAGAATCGTTGAATTGGTGTAACGCTGCAGTACCAGACAGACTACACAAACATAGGTGAGGGGCATTTAGATCAAAACAGTGAATATATACAAATTAAATGAAAAAGATCACCAGATGGAGTGAAAATTGTAATTGTAAATGTACATAAACTTATCAACTTTCCTGGATCCAAAAAATCCAATACATAACTCTCTGACCAGTCAAGCGCTACTTTTATACAACCTAACTTCTTATAAAAAAATGTGTATGCCATTCTTCATCTGGTAGCAAATGTATCTCTATACATTTCTACAGCCCTCCTACGAGACGGCATTTGTTGGAGACTAAACGTTTTCATGTGCCTGCAGTGAAAGACCACCATAGGCAACATCAGTTAGTGTATGGGCGTATCAACTGTCAACATAAACTGTACTCAAAGTTCATATGGTAAAAAGGAACTTAACCAGTTTTTAACATTGTCGTGTAATGGTTTTATTTCTTTTCGTAGACTTCTTGATAGTACCGAACAGGATATTTATGAATCGACCTCTACTCAGAAATACTTCAAGATCTTTGTCTCTCACATCAAAGCTCCCATCAAGTTTCTCTAGCAAAACAAACTACTAGCGTTTTTATAAGAAAGTGAATGAGAGGGTAAGGGGCAAACGTTTCTGAAATTTTCAAGCATTTAAGGTCTAACAGTTTCGTAACGGTTTTTTAATTCAAAGATAGATAATGATCTTCAATTAGATTTGATGATTAGATTTATTGATAATCTGAGTAGAAACAACATATCGCAAAAGAACTCTCAATACTTGTGCCTGTAGGAGCAGTTATATGGAAATTATCTACTTTAAAAATTCCTTTTACGTATGCACCTGACCAATTTCTTAGGAGTGCAACAACATAGACTTCCAGTTTCTTAAAATTTTAGCATTTCTAGACAAAGTTTCTTATAGCCCGGTTTCTTATAAAAATGTGTGTGCTGGGCCTTACGTACCAAGATAGTGAATAAAATCCACTGCACAGTACGTGGCTGTAAAAGCTATTTCCAGGCCCCGATTCAGTAACAAAACCATCCTCGTTAATCGAACTGGGGACATATCTATAGCTCTAGAGATAACTTTAGCGGGATTTGATATTTGATTAGTTTGAAAAATTGCTCACAAGCACATGATACAGCATCTCAGTAAAGCAAGTCAAAGCGCATGTTTTTTTATAGCAGACAGCTCTTCCTAGATGAATATGGAAGTTCTAATGGCAAACTTCTTATCAACTTTCTTAGGCTTCAGAGATTCAGTACTGAACTTTCTTAAGTTTTTGAGCAGTCGAGTACTACTTTCTTACAAAGTACTTTCTGACAAAAATATGAGTACGTCGATTCATAGGGTGCAATTTCAAACATCGAATTCCACTCGATGGATCTATTGAGGTTTTGACCAAATTCATCTAACGTAACATTCCAAGCTAAAAACATACAAAAATTCAAGTGTTGTGGGGAAACCAATAGCTGGAAGTCAAAAGTACATAACGAGTATAAGAAATATCTTTGTAAGATTTCCAAGGACTAATATCAAACATCAAAAGGATGCTTTACGCATAGTCCTGATGATGTCCTTACGAATATCTTATTACAGTAATTAGGTTTAGCACAGTGAGTAACGGTAAGTTTTTTCCACTGTATTCAATGCGTTAAACTTGAACGTGAAGCAGACAAGTCACCACTCAATGTTCGGTGAATAGCCCAATCTTCCAATGAATAAATAACGTTTCGATTTCGTATGAAAATTTGTACTTGCGATAGATGTAATGACATTTGAATCTGAGCTTCAAAATGTCATGATGCTGGAAGAATAAAGGATTGGGAGCTTATGCAAAGAAGAGAAAATTGAAATGGGTGCTTAAACCTATGCATTTGTGTATTCATTGAAATGCAGTCACATGAGATTTCATTGATATATTTAGCTCTATCATCGTCTGAAGGGTCAAAGATGAATTATTTCCCACACGATTCTTCTACACAAGCTACTACATTCAAATAAAAACATGTACGATTGCATAAATATGGGATCTTGTGAGCATTTGTATAACGCCAAAGTAACACGTGAAAACTGGCCACCTCCAAACAAAGGCCAACTTCCAACAACGACCGACACCTTTGAACGCTTTTGTTTTCTATGCTAATACTTAACTGAGCGCCCCCCCCCTCGAATGAGCGCCCCTCTCGAAGGTTGAGTTCTAAATTAGTGCCCTGGGTGCTCTTTGAGGAAATGTAGTAATATGGTATTGGGCGGGTTCTATGAAAGCACGTCTAAAAATAGCCTAGCTTCAACTAGAGCTGTAGAAGCGGGGGTCTGGATATTCAGCTCCCATTTGCCATTCTAAGATGGACAGGGGCACCTTCTCTTTTCTGGGAAATGAATGAGACAAATAGAATGTTCAGGGCTGGCTATATCCTTCGTAATCGGAAAGGCCTCCTCTTCATAAACATTGGATTCAATCCATGTTTATGTTCACACTACATTACTGTAAATCTAACTCGGGTTAAAAGTAGGCTGAGCCAACCTCCAAGTCTGAGGATGGGTCAGATTAAACCTAGGCTGGCTTGTGTCGAGTCAAAAGGGACTATAGAAAACAGAATGGATGTAAAGCAAGTTCTAGGATCTAGGCATGAATTCCTACCTTCAAGAGTTGCTCTACTTCTTTATCCTCGTTTACTTGTTTCTTTATTTCAAAGATCTCTGAGCAATCATTTTTGAACAGAAGTCTCTTCCTTCCACGTCTGTCAATGTAATGGACTGAATGGGCTTTGCAACTGCCATCGTATAACACCGAATGCAAAGAATGTGGGCTGATTTGCAATGTGATGTTATTCACTTGAAAGTCAGTATAACTGGTAAATGTTGGAACATACATTTCACCGGAATTTTTCAGCAGATAAATACACGATGTTTCTGAATAAAATAGAAAAATAAGAGATATAAATGATAACCTTATGAATTATTAGTGTTACAATAGTATTGTCTACAAATACTAATACTTACAACATACATGTTTTTCATAAGGGAACCCAGCACAAGACCTAGTTCCAAAAATTCGTTAATCGTGGGCCTATTTTGACCATATTTCAGTACAAAACATTCTTTTACAGTTCGTTAATTCTAACAGCACATTTAATGCCATAGACATCGTAAGTGCTCAGTGTTACGACAGGACAATGTGGAAACTGGCATTTGAACCACTTAAAAGGATTACAGACAATTTATGCGAACTTTGCTTCTTAATGTTCGATTGTTTGCAGCAATAGAAATATTCCAACTAAAAAGTTCCTTAAGGGCTTTGCCGTTGATAGTAAAAGGCAATTGCAGTTTATTCTACATTATAATTCTAAACTTGTTTTGCGAAAATTGTATATAGTACACCTTAATTAGCTGTAATATAGCTATTATTTATATTGTATAGCCTACTTAATTAAAATAAATTAATGATGATGATGATGATGATGATGATGATGATGATGATGATGATGATGATGATGATGATGATGATGATGATGATGATGATGATGATGATGATGACGACGACGATGATGATGATAAT
This sequence comes from Mastigias papua, assembly GCA_964019165.1. Taxonomy (NCBI): domain Eukaryota; kingdom Metazoa; phylum Cnidaria; class Scyphozoa; order Rhizostomeae; family Mastigiidae; genus Mastigias; species Mastigias papua. Next base: position 7,045,190 of record OZ025286.1, on the reverse strand, counting down.
GACGATGACGATGATGACGATGATGATGATAATGACGATGACGACGACGACGACGACGATGATGGTGATGATGATGACGACAATGATGATCATGGCTAGCCCATGGTTGGAGACCTCCTCGTGGTGGCAAGCGGGCACAGAGAGACTCTGCCCTTAAGTTGATAGCGATTCATTTCGCGAAGATTCAGAATTGGGGCAGATGTGGACGACCTGTGGCAAACTGTCCAACCAGGCCCCTTCAGTGAAAGTCAGGCACAGCAGCTTCAGGCTGCAGCTCTGATAAGTAACTGTTGAGGTAACAGAGTGGATTGAGTGTAGCCGACTCAATCACCTCTTCTAAACAAATTGAAGGCGACACTGACCTCAGGGTCAGCCTAGGCCCCGTGAGGGGCGTACAGGAAGAAAGAAGAAGAAGAATGATGATCATGATGACGACGATGATGATGCTGATATTACATAAGGGTACCTTATAAAACAATTTCGTATAAAAACGAGCACAGCAACAGGGATTGCACTATGAATACACTCAGGTCCGTGGCGAAAGGGGCGTGTGGGGATGCCACATCTCTTGGGAAAACACTTGATGGCAAAACTTGCCTTATGTTAGCAAATCTTATGGTGTTTTAAAAATGAATGCGGCTCGCCGGCATATATTGCAACTGCCACAGATGTCATACGTAAGTATCCAAGCATGCTATCGGCAATACTTAAAGCGTATTAAAAAAGTCTCCGCTGTGTTATCCGAAACTACGCCCAACAGTTAGATGACACAACCATGTCGAAAGCAAGCATTTTCACACCCCACCCCCAGAAGCATCGCCTCCATAGCGACCCTGATGCAGGTGGATAAGATACCCATCAGGATAAACACTAACAACAAACAGAATGACTCTTGACTCCACTAAAAAGTAAATGGCTAAAGGTCGTTATGTAGAAGCTGAAAGTTCATCTGAACGTTCTTGCACAAGGAAACATTAAACAAGAAATGATAAGTACAAGGCTGAAAACTTTAAGGAGACTGTACTATTGATGAGAACATCCCCAAATTGGAGTGTCATTCATTTAGTAAGTGTTTCATAGGCTTAAAGAACTCTCCAGCCGCACGTATCGGGCGTAAGGCTCACGCATTTGGGTGACTTTTCACTCCCACATGCAAGCAGGATACATCTCAATCATTCTTACTATTTTCGTAATAAAACTTGAAGATGAGAACGTTCATTATTTGGCAATAATGGGTACTGTCTTTGCACGCATTTCTGGGCTAAAAGGTTACCCTTCGTGCTTTAAATACATGGAGACGATTCGGTGGATCGCGTGAATTCCACCTCGACAGGCTTCAATGATTCTCAATCTTCAATTTGTGAATGGTAATGTTTCTAAGCCAATACAAGGGTGTCAGAAATGCTCGAGAGATTGTCTGGATATGACACTAACAAAATCTCCCTTACCGTCAGTGTGGCCTGAATGAATATCAGGCGTGAGCTATAAGGTACACATAGTGGGCATATATTAAGTTTTATTCAGTCTAGACACTAAAGCTAATGGTCTGTTCTGTTCCTGTTTTGAAGGCGAAATTGTACGCGCTGATGCTCAAGAATATTGAAGACCCATCTCCGGCTCAAATTAGAAAACTTTCTGGAATATTGCGTCTTAGCGAAAAACTGGGTATACTCATAAAAAGTTGGTATGACACTTGCCGAACAACAAAAGTCAACTTCTAGGCTTTTTGAAGACACATCAAGTAATAAGAATAGTTATGTGGGTGCAGCGCAATAATTGGTGACGTAACCGACGCATGTTGGGGTTAGCGCAATTCCTAATGGCCCCCAAGCCTTTGCGAGTACAAAGGGCCACTCAGAGGTTTTAACAGCACTGGTACTATAGTGGAAAGTGACGTAATAAGCCACTATTTTCTACTTATCTCTTCTATACTTCCTTAGTAATAACAAACCTATTCATTATATTTGTCTACTATTTCTGAGGCCCCCAAACCGTTTCGTGGGTCGGTTGCCATAAACAACGTTAATAACAAAAAACCCACGCCACACCTAACTGAAGTTTTGAAAAGTGACAAAGGTTCTCAACTAAGGACTTTTTCAAGTAGAAAGCCGCGAACTACCATGGCTCTGAACAATAGAGCACTTAATTGTTAACAAGCAGGAAAGATAAAATTTCCCCATAGACCACAATGGAGTGGGCAAATGAAATGGCTCTCTATTATCAGACAACAGCCCTTACATGTAACGGCATTTCTCCACACAATATCTCTCACCAGCTGATGACACAGGGTTCTCTAAAATGGGATATTTTTCTGCGAATTCATATTCAAATGGCCACATGGAGGACTGACACTAGCTAGGAAGATACGGTGTTTTGATTGAGAATTGCACATAAATTACAAAACTGAAAAATGTTTATGTAACCATTAGCCTTGGACTTTTTCCAGACGTTGTATTCTACATTCGTTAAATTCCGCGCAAGTAATTCACAACCTTTTCAACATATCAAAACAAACAACACAAATAGCGCGTAACAACCACAGAGATGCTTTGCCAGAATGACACACAAGATACGAAAAATCTATATACGTTTCCCTAATATTTCTAGGTCCCTAGTGGCGCTTCTTCTTAATGGCCAAAAGTTGGTCATCTAATCTATTAAAATTCTCTCTTCTTACACATAAATACATTGTCCTATTACAACCGAAATCATAAGTAAATATGGTCCTACCTCTCTTGGTTCCTAGTGAGTATGCATTCACACAGCCTGTTGTAGATGAAAGGAAGTTTGGGGTATGCCCACGGCACTCACATCTACAGCATGACCCGAAACCAGAACATTTCGCGCTGTATTTGTTACAGGACGTGTAAATAAACATGCAAAGAGGTTTTCTAGGGTTACTGAATCTGTCAGCAGACGGGTACGGCAAGATTGACTTCGAAGTCACTCTTCTGTCGATTTGAAAGCATGACATATCCCGAATGCAAGCTGCAGTGAAAAACAGCCAAAGAAGATTGTTAAGACTCGAGCGGCATTTGTCCTGCATTCCTGTTGACATGATCGAAATATGAATGAACTGTCTCTTCGCTGATGTCACTTCGCCCAACCGCCTACAGTCACCTTTTCTGTTGTACAGCTACTGCTGCAGAATAAATTGATGCAACTCTTTGATAGTTGAAAAATAACTGAGGCCTATTTTGGATCATTCGATTAGTAGGAAAGAAAAGGTTTGAAAGTAAAAGCACATCAAGCACGATTTGCCACCATGCGTGAGCGAAACAAACTTACCAGAATCAGCTGAATAGAACATAGTACAGACATTTCCCGCAGCTCCAGTCATTACCATATAATAAACTGTCAATTCATCCGTAAAGTCAGATTAACTAAGATAAACCTCTGTGTAACGACAGAAAACAACAGTTCCGTATTGAAATATGACATCAATAGAATATAGAATATAACCTCGTTCTCAGACAATGTAGACAATATAACAAAAATAGGAACAACCGGAGGTGACGGAAATGATTACTTACCATACTGTCAAATGTGACGTACTCTATTGTTGGCCGCGTAGATATCTGTTATTTGTGGGGGTCAGTAGGGCAAGCCACGGGTGCTACTTTTGGAGACGTATGGAAACACGTGTTTTTATAAGGAAGCAGTACTCAGCTGCTCGAGAAGTTAAGAAAAAGCAATATTTCTTGCGTCTAACAATTTAGCTCGCTATCGCGTTTCAGGGGTGGTGCACTAGAACCGAAAACTTGATGTGCCGGTAGATCCACAATAGCTTAGGTGCCGAGAAAACTGACAAATTAAGAGCTGGCATACACGTTTTTTTTATATAGGAAAGAAGTATATGAAAACATGAAGCTCAAATCAGGCAAAAATTAAGAAACACAGGCAAACTGAGTTTCAAAAGTAGACTTAAATATCTATTTTTGCGAGAAAGTTTGGAAACAAACTACAAACAACGGTCCCTCAAATGCTTTAATTAAAATTATATTTCTCGGTTCATAGTTGCCTTGTTGCTATAGGAAATTTCACGAATTTTACGAAACATTTATAAGACATGTAAGGCTGGATTTGACGAAAAATATTAAGAAACATCGAGGATGAAGGGAGAAATTTGTTTCTTATAAGTTGCAGCCCGGGCTGCTTAGAAATAGTGAAGAAGCTGTCACGGATACTCCTGCTGTGCTACTGTCAAGCATTTTGTGTCAAAGTTGTTTATCGCCGCACTAAACTGTTTGCCAACATTAATCAACAAAGCGCAAACAAAGGGTTTTGTTCGAATGGTAGTTGCCAATATTTGTATGTGATCAGTTCTATAGTCTTCACGAAAACCATTGGAGCTTTTTGTGACGCACGATAGGGACCCATTAAGTCATATCCGGTATGTTAACCCTCATGCTGATATCTTTTCAACAAGGCGCTTTCTTTAGCTAAATGTCATTTCCTTGTTCTACATAGGCAATCTAAATCGTCTTCAGGAACATGTACGATTATGCGTTTTTTATACGAACGTGTTGTGTCAAGAAATAAAGAAAAAGTGCTCGGCAGTATAGTTGGTAAGCCATCTCCTCCACGTAAAATGCAAACTGTTCAGTGTTTCCGTAATAATTTCTCCCATATGCATGGCCGCAAATTGTATTGCATACACTTAACGTGCGTAACGAGGACTTTCAAATGATATATACTGTAGTTTCTTTGCAATTTAAACTGCCCAGATTGTTAACATCCACCCCCTTTGAATGTGCCCTCCCGTGAAATGAACCCCAAATGAACGCCCATCCAAAAAATGTGGAAAAGGCACACCCCAGGGAGTTACTTCGAGACTGTATCTAATATTGCAGTGTTACAGAAATTCAGCTATCTTTGCTACACTGTTTTGAGAATTTTTGGCAGGGACTGTACGTGTCTGGGCCGGAGGAGGGGGCAAGTTTTCCACTGAAGTCGTGGTAATTTTCTACTAAAATACAAATATTCAGTATATGTATGGTGCTTCCACAGGGATATACTTGGAAAAACACATGCAAATATTCCTATTCTAAATGGCACTGCCTGCCCCCCTGCCTCTCCAGAACGAGGGCTGAATGGCATCAGCCCCTCCTGCCCCCAGTGAGGCACCCAAGGAACGATTGCCTAACAATTTAAAAGAACGTTTCAATACTTGGCCGAAGCTTTCTAATAAAAAACGTGTAAACAATGTATCATTATACAGTCAACTCTCTCTGAAGCAGCACCCTCAGTGCATTGAAGTAGTGTCCGCAATTGCCTGTTCTGAGTGCGGAGGAGCTCAAATACAAAAAGCATTGTGATTTCTCCAAGCGGCCAACACATTATTCGATTGTTAATTTTTGAAATTTTTTCCAACCCCCCCCCCCCCAAGGGAGGAAGCAGAGTCATATAAAATGGTACCTCCATTCCTTCAAATTCATGAAATTGTAAGAAAATTATATTGACAATTGCATAGCAACGACTTTCGTCTCTTGACGACATTTCTGAAATTATGTCCTCATGAATTCTAGTTGTGTCATCTGTGGAATTAAGTGTCAGCTGCATTCAACAGAAAGTAAAACAAGCCTCTTCAGTATGACAAAATGAAGGACTACCCAAGAGTACAATGTTGTATTTCTATCTGGCAATAACATGAAATGATAATTTTGGCAATTACATACTACTTCTTCAACTTGGGTTGGAACCATAACTTCGCTGTTAAAGTGATAGTCTGTTGAATAAGGTCCTACCAGTTATTTCGAATGTTGAAAACTCCAGGTAAAATGCGCTTTCATCAGGTATATTTGTAGTCCCCATTCCCCCTAGTCAGGACTGCTCGTGACGTTCCTGACTTTATACCATCCTGTCGAAAGCTGCGCTCTCTTCATCAGCAAGATCTTGCTGTACGCCCCCCCCCCCCCAACTATCTTCGTAAAGGCTCTCGATACGAAAATTGATTCAAAAGGGGTAGGTAAGGGAATAAGGGAGGAGAACGGGGTTAACTTTACACCAACTAGTAGTCCTCTCTGATGTCGCTAAGAACGTCATAGACGCACACTGAAATACTGTTTGTAGGGTCCTAAGGGTATTGTGACCCGAATATATCCTATATGGCGTTTTCGGTATCAACTGGCGACAAAGTTTTATATAAGAACCAGACATTTGTTCCCGAGATTTTAGAGCTAACCAAGGCTGGAGTGGTCTTTATGTTGCTGTATTTTATCTATGATTAGCTACAATCCAGCACTATGGATTCTCTGTTGTTGTTGTAAGACCACAAACTGAAAGTCTCGCACAGCATTTAAGACAGCCACATATTATGGTGAATGTACTTTAGTCATTGCATAAGTTCAGTTAGTTACAATGAAAGTAAATTCTCAAAAAGACATTACCGTAATGAAACAACTCACAATAATTAGCAAGTACGCAGCCCATTAAAGAGTGACGTATGAAGTTGTTGGTCAAAGATGGATCACAATTCATGCATGTTCATTTTTCTGCTGATTCACTACTGCTTGGTAGACCTTATTTTTCACTTTTTGTAGTACACAGCTTTTAACCGCATTCAATGTTGGGACCTAGAGTCGTAATTTTATACGATTTGAGGCCTCGGTGAAGACACTGTATGCGTGTACTAAGAAAAATACACAAGGCAGGAAAATTTAATCTTGCTTTCTTTCATATCAGTGTAAAACATTCTCGTTCCTTATTGTCTGTAGTTTCTGCGGCCACATTTGGTCCAGGTTAACTGACTGAGCACAAAAGATGTTCGCTAGAAACAATGGAATATGTCTGCAACTCCCAAAGGAAATTTCAAGGACTAAAATCTTACCTTATCTATGAATTTCAAGGGCTCTTCTGAAATGAAGGCCCTAGAAATTTGCATATTTTATTCAAGATAGACAGTGTTTTTTCTCGTGACTGGTGGAAATAGAGCCATAGAAATGATTATTCGATGTTAGGTATCGCCTCGTGGCAAGTTCTTACTCTTTGAAAACAACAATGAAATCATGTGGCAGTTGACAATTCTTATTTGCAAAGAATGTCGTTAGGGGCACTCAATGTTGAGGAATTTCTTTAACTCTCAACCTTGTCATATTAGCTTTTGCAGAGTATACCAAAATAGCCTTCGAAGACAAATGATATGGAATTCAGCGGTGAAAACCACACACAATATCAGACAAGACAGATATGGAAACCGTGTATGCCAGTATCGTTCGAGAACTAAATGAGAAGACGAAATCTGAATATCAATTCAAGTTTGAAAAGTAATTTTCTTCATATCACCATGTGATACCACTATTAAATGAACTGTTAAACTCGCATGCTGACAAATGTGAGTTGATAACTGTTTGTGAAATAAGAAAAAAGAACCCTATGTATGAGGTTATAAATCTGACATCCCAGTGTCAGGGGGCAACACACTTTTTTCATAATAATATCTAAATTTTTTCTGAGCCTCAATATCCTTAAAATTTGCCGATTTTCAGCCTAAGATTATTCTTGAACTATCCTTAAATCTCAGCGATTTTGAGCACTAGCATCCGTATAGACTACAGTCTTAGACTAAAAAGTGTGTAACACACATTCCCCGAAGAGTTGCCGAGTCGCAGCAAAGAGTAATGACTCTCAGATCAGATAAGTAAAACTCGCACTTGTTCTGTTTTATAAAAAAATGTCAAATAAGCAAACGATCATCTAGAGTGTTTTATCTGAAAACTCTGCACCTAATTTACGTAATTATAACGTCATGATCCACTCCAATCTCTGTTCACATACTTTACGAAATGTTATTGGCCATTTGACTCCTTTGACCGTTAGATAACGGATACTTCCAGACGGTTTATCAGATATGGCGCCACTCATATAGATCAGAGACTAACAAAGAGTCAAACACTACAAGCACAAAATTTCAATAAAATTCAAATATCCTTACTAATTTAAATGGGAAAGTTTGCACGCATACGTATTGACACACGAGTGTTCGTGAACTCACAGAGTTTCTTCTCTTTCCATTTTTCGCTAGAAGAGAATGGTATTACTTATTCTCATGCGTCAAATGTTTTGTCAATTTAGATAAGACATGGCTTACTTAAGTCACATTCAAAGTTTTTCATAGGCAGTTTTCTACAATAAATATTCCCTAGTGGGGAGTTCTTGGTATAGGTTTCCTGGTCAGCAAACTAGTTTACTTAATTTCTCGGAAAAGAGCTGACGTGTTGAGGATAGCGGACTGATAGAGGCAGAAGAGCGGAGGGATGCTAAATATAACATGTTGTTATCCCCAGATTGATGCTACAGACAGGTCAAGAGAGGAATCACTAAACACCACTGATGGTCAGAATGCCGTTACATGTTGCAAACCTGTTGAAAACTTTCTCTTCATTTTGTGCGAAAAATTAGCTCTCTGCATCTTTCTGATAATGGAATATTGGCGTAGAACCAGCACGCAACTATCAACAATTGGTTTAGTTGCAACTTTTCCATGCAGTGTTGAATTCTGAGGGGGACTCAGATGACTCCCTTGTTAACATTGATATTTATTTTCCCATTGATGTTACTTTTGCAAGTTCCTCCAATGTCTATCAATAGTTGAAGAAGTCGTGTAACAAAAACTTTTCATGTGCAATGTGCATCAATTGTTATCTCTTCTATACCTAACACCTCTTCAGATTGTGAATTGTTGTTTGAGATAAATCCTGCTTTTCGATGCCCCTTTTGCAGTAATACTTTGACTGCTAAACTGTCATTATAATTAACGCACAAAACTGTGAATATTTCTTTTCGGCTACAAAATTGTTCAATGTACAGAGTACTTTAACGGGCCTAAATGATCAGATTCTTATCTTTGAGAATTCGGGCGTGGCTGTAGCAAAGCCAAACCCTTTTGACACTGCATCTACAGCTCCCTTTTTATAAATTTTAGAAATTATCACTACCTACCTTGGAGAAGGTATATAATTTGAACATAATGGCTCACAAACTTTATTTTAGGGAAAGAAACTTACCCGCCTAGCATTTTGTACACAATCCCTAAACTGTGACACTAAATTGGAACATCGCAATGGATGTCCTTTGTTCTGTTTGTAACAGTCTATCACATCTTGCTGTAATTCTTTGCAAAGAACATCTCTCTGCAGGGGCCTAAAATGAGTCAACAAAGTGCTCTACAGAAAGATGTAACATGGAAAAGAGCAAATGTCTACTAACAGGATATTTAAAAGTGACCACTGATACAAGCTGAGCCAAAAACCGACTTGAAACGGAAGTGCATTAATTATTAATAATGAGACATCATAGAAATAACACGCGGATATTGCGCAGGCATGGAAGATCTGAACTGAAGTTGTGTTCCTAGTATGAGAGATCTGAATATCAAAGTATCTGTTGTAATTCAAAAGCACAAAATCGTCTGGCTTGCCTGCTAATATCTTTCATTTCCACAAAGGTGTAAAAAAGCAGACACTATGTCACGCATTGAAACCAAATAATTCACAAAACAGGTGCCGAAAGATAAATTTAACCACGAAACCTTCAAATATCGTCGTATCACATTGTCGGTAATCAATGTGTTTAGTTCTAAACGAACTCGCCAATCAGTAACAAAACAGAAATGATATTATCAATCAATATGAATCAATTAGTTGATTGCATCGCACGCAATCAGCCGTTCGCCGGAGAAAAATTTTGAGAAAAATCAACCAATCAATACATGTACTAAAAAATCGATGCAATTAAACAATGATACGACATGTCGCTTCATAATTTGACGAATACATCAGTTTCCTAATGGTGCAAAATAGGACGAAATAATATTCTTCCTACAAACACACGCATCGTTCCACCAACAAGCTGTTTATCAGTCAATGTACCAATGTATCAATATATCATAAGGCCATTGTCAAAATGAAATCTCACCTAATTATTTTTTGTATGTCTTCAACCCCTCTGTCAAATTCAACTTTCATAGACTGATCTCTATCTTCTAGCTACAATTTTTAACAGTAAAACTGTTACTCAGGTCACAAATAAACTGGCTGGTTTGATGCTGCATCAAGGCTGGAGCAGCGTCAACAAAACATCAACACAATATGAACACAACATCAACACAACATCATACATTAATGCATCCACCTTTTAAAGCACTATTGAGGCTCTATAGCATGGGAGATTAAATATCATAAATACCAGGTGGCAAGATTCGCGAAGAATAAAATAAAAAACTAAATAATTATGATTCTAAAATATGTACCGTAATGACTCGATTAAGCCCCCGGGGGCTTATCTGCTAGAAACGATTCTGCAGGTGGGGGCTCATTCGAGGAGAGGGCTTATTTAATATACAGGCCCTTAGAAGAAAAATATTCTAAAATACTTTGATTCGAATACAAATAGAGATGGGATCAACGAGGAGAAAGTTGTTAAGGCAGATGTTCGCGTCAAATAAGCAGATCAATAGCTGAATTCTTTCATTCTCGTTGCTTTTGACCTGTATTATAGTAAACCCAGATAGTCCCCATGGGGCACGCACGCACGTACGCACACTTTCCACTACAAGTATAATAGGATATGTTAGTACGTGGCTAGTGCTAGCTTCCATTTAGGGATACTAGTTTGTTATCGTCTTAACTTTTACTTGTTTTTCGATTTCACTTGTTGACAATTTGTCATGTTTTTCGACTTTAACTTGTTTTTCGCTTTTACTTGTTTACGTCATGTTTTGTTTACATCATAGCTTGTTTTTCGCATTGGCTTGTTTCTGCATTTACTTGTTTTTGCATTTTGTGCTTTGATCATATTCCCCCCTTGAGCTTCTTATCATAATTACGCATTCCCTCATTGTCGTAAGTATAATACTGGTAAGTGTCTATGTTTAACCTTTTGGGGTTTAACAGTATAAATCCCGTTAGTTCAATGGGTTGAGTTAGAGGAAACTTTTTAGAGCTCAACCAGTGCTACACTGCGGTGTGTCAGCATTAGGGAAGCAGGAAACATTTGACAAGTTTCTGCTTGGTCATCTTTTTATTACGTACAACACTTGTAGTTTTTAGTTCTGTATTTACGCACTAAGCTTTAGAATTGACTTGCTTATTCTGCTTGTTCATATTTTTATTACGTACAAAACTTGTAGTTTTTAGTTCTGTATTTACGCACTAAGCTTTAGAGTTGACTTGCATATCCACGTTTCTTGTTATTTAATGAATAAGAAACAATCCTATTATTCAAATTCCGATTTCTTCCTTGCTGTTGTTTCTAAAAAATCATTCAATGCTATTCCACAAGCAAAAACAATTCCAAATTCATTTCGAGGTGGAAACAATTGCTGGAATATCAGTATGATAGTGGCAATAATCGAAACAGGATAATCAAGGATGATGCATTTTATAGCCAAAGGTGCACTGCTGTAAATCTAGGTTGTCCAAAGGCTCTGTAGTAAGGGTCAAACGCAGAAAGAACAGAGAGCCGGGCCACAATATGGAGCTTGCTGTGGGCCAATAAAACCGGGATTTTGGGCCTCATTTGGCACACGGGCCATAATTTGGACATCCCTACTGCGTGTCAAATATTCTCTTCAAATGAAAGTTTTACAGAATAACCAAATTTACTAGTGGAATAACGCAAGGTCAAATATGACACGGTCGTAAACCGAAAATATAATGAGATATTAAACAATAAGCAAGATATTCACAAACCATTTTAAGGTATTCTTCCTTGTGCTTCCTCTCTTCTTCCAGTTTCTGTGAAGACTGTTGAAGCTGTACAGATTGTTCCTCTAATTTTGAAGAAACATCTGAAATCTAATACACAGAACAATACATCAGACAAGAAATACGTGAAAAGTCTGTTGGTACTACAGAACTTCACTACAGCACGAAAAAGCGGTACCATGTTTTAACCATACTGAAAAGCTTTTTTTCGTCCGACACTCGTCAGAGTATGAAACGTCGGATAGCGACCGAAAGGTGAACCGAAATTTATAGCCAGATATGCGGGTACACGTGATATGATGAATAATGTGTCCAGTTAGCCATATGATTGGCCTCTTGGCACCTATTCACCATTGTTTACTAGAAGAGTCCAAGTGAGAAAATGAACTCTTTTTGTTTACACAAGACTGGGTTTTGAGTCTTTATGTAAACTGATTCCAAAACACTTAAATGAAAGGACGATCTTGCTTGCCCAATGATCCGAAAATTATCGTCTGAATATGTTTTGGCGATATAAAGCAACATATACCCACGAGTATCAGGAAGAAAAACACTACAATAAGGGAACAGCCACCTCGTATGTGTAAAAACTCTAATTCTAAAATGAAAAGTGATTCGGCCATAGGACAACATCTCATTAAAAACCCAGAATGCGCCAAAACATATTCAGACGATAATTTTCGGATCATTGGGCAAGCAAGATCGTCCTTTCATTTAAGTGTTTTGGAATCAGTTTACATAAAGACTCAAAACCCAGTCTTGTGTAAACAAAAAGAGTTCATTTTCTCACTTGGACTCTTCTAGTAAACAATGGTGAATAGGTGCCAAGAGGCCAATCATATGGCTAACTGGACACATTATTCATCATATCACGTGTACCCGCATATCTGGCTATAAATTTCGGTTCACCTTTCGGTCGCTATCCGACGTTTCATACTCTGACGAGTGTCGGACGAAAAAAAGCTTTTCAGTATGGTTAAAACATGGTACCGCTTTTTCGTGCTGTAGTGAAGACAAGAAATACTTGCAAAGAGGTTAATATGATAGCAATACGAATTTTTAAATTTTTTAAATTTTTAAACAGAAATTTTTAAAACTTTAAAGTTAGCAAAAAATCATAAGTTTAGGAAAATGATCAGCCATTGTAGAATATTTCAGCAGTGCATTATATGGCAATGATCAGTCTGTACACTGACAAATATATCACTGTGCTAGATTGTTGCAAAAATTAGCTCGTAGGAATACAAAATGCCCCATAATCATATTCAACCTTAGGGATACTATTTAAAAGAGAATATAATATGATACTTGTCCATTAACATACTACATTCAGTAAGTATTGAAAACCTAATCCCATAATGAACACAAACCTTTTCATATAATATCTCCTTCTCCTTCTTCTCATCTCTTAATTGCTTATTGACAGACTCAATCATTTCCTGTTTCTTCTTTAGTTTTGATTCTGCAAGTAACTCCAATTCAGTCAATTTTCTTTTTAACTCAATGATTTCAGAACTGCTCTGCTGCATTGAATCTTCAATATCTTGGATATTTGAACTATCCAGGCTCTTATCACCACCAGTTCTCATTTGTTTAACAGCCATCTTCTCTCCATCTGATCTTCCCTAATAATTAAAGTAGGACATACAGTTTTGAAAAGATCAAAATATAGAATTAAAGAAGGAAGGGTCTCATTATTAAGACTTATAGGATGAAAAATATGATGAATAAAACCGAAAAAAGACATACCTCTGAGCAGGATACTAAAAAATCAAAAACAGAAGAAGATTCTAACAGAGGAGTAGAATGTATATGAATGAATAAACGAATGGGTGAATGAATGAGTGAGTGAATGAATGAGTGACTGGATAAATGACCAAATGAAAGAATTGAACACTGGTTGAGAAAGATCTTATGGCCACAAAATTAACCCTGCCTATTCAGAAAGAAGCAATAACTTAAGTTTTTCCTTAGGAATCATAGGTGGTATAAACGTATCAGTCTACATTTGTTGTAGCCCATTCATGCACCAAACAGGTCAAAGTAATAAAGAGATAGTGATTTGATGCCCCTACATTTGATCTGAGAACAGTAGTAGACAACTTCCTTTCAACTAAGGAACAGATCAGCTCACTGAAAGCCATCTACAGAAGCAACATTACGGAACAGTCTACCAATGGTAATAACAGCCTCATCATCAAAATTCCTGTTTAAAAAGCACTTAAAAACTATGTTCTAAATGCTACGTAACTTCAACAGAAATTCAATCAAATCTAATGGGGATTTGAGACTTTGCTACGCAAAATCAAAACCTTTGAAATACTAATGTCCATCAAGGCTGAAGGGGAGCCTCCTCATTAGTTCACCTACTTAGGAGGCTTCCGCCTCAAGAATTCCACTTCTATTTGGTGGTATAGTTATTGCAAGCTGATAAGTTGTGTTTCTTGATCAATAATTCATATATTTTTTACTGCATTAGTGGAAAGTAAAGTAGTGGTAGAAGTGGTGGAATTTGAAGTAGAATTGAAAAAAGCTGATAATTTCAAGGAAAAAGAGTGCTCAGCAGCAATGTTAATCCTTGCTCTTTAAATGAGATTCTACTAAAAATGGAGAAGTATACACTGATTTGGATAAAATAATAAGAAAGATATATGTCTTAGAGTCACATTTCATACTAACTATGATATTATACTATTCTTTAACATAGCATTAACAGTCTGAGTAACAAAACTGTGATATTATCAAGAAATTTTCAGTAGCTATCAGAGCAGTTGATGTGAGATAACATCACTTTGCAATACGACACTCTCTCTAGCATCCCCACTGTGGGTTTATTCATTCACGGATTATCAGAGGCAGGAATAATAACTCAATATTTAGCAATATCTGCTTCAATGTTTCTGTGGCATTTAATATGATAAACTTTCTTGAACATAGGAAATTTTGGTGGGAAATTTGAAAAACACCAGTAGTCATAGTAGGTTGCTCAATAGTTTCATTCTGAGCTTTCCTTCCCTATTCTGGCAAATGATAAATCTCATTGTGCTTCTGTTGAACTGAATGTGGGTAGTTTCCTACCTCCTTCTACTCATAGATGCTTCAATGAATTCCAAGTACAGGTATCTCAGCACAGGTTACTACAAAACTTTACTTGTACATTTGACAAATTCTTTATGCTGGGTTTTATATGCTTGTGCCTTTGCAATAAAATTGATTCCTTCTTTCACCTTAACCCATATGCAAAATTATAAGAGAGTGAGATTTCAGTTTCAAAGGAAAGATCAGAGGTGGGAAATGGGAATACGAGAGAGGTGGGACTGTTAAAGAGAGTGGGAATATTAGAGAGAATACAACAAGATGACAAGGATACTTAGTGGTAGTGAACATGATTTCATGGTAGCTAATTGCTTTTATGGTGAAGTATCCTAATGACCTCAGATATGAATACAGAGGCTTGAACCAAAGGCTTATGACATCAGGAAGTTCTATGAATCATTTTACCTAAATGTGGAGTTTGGCATAATACCACAAAGATCCACATAGAACAGGGGTGAGGAATTATTTTATCCTAGGGGCCACATAAGAAACAGAAGGTGTTGTGGAGGCCCATGCTAAAAGGTTGAACTCAGATTTACATATAACTGATGTTTTCTTTTATATAGGTGAAAAACAACTTTAAAACAAAAGTAGCTTTAGTCTAAGCAAAACAACATCAAAAGATTTTTGCTTTTCTCAATTTCCAAGTAACCTTTGTCAGGTCAGTCTGAATCAACCAGAGGGTCACATGTGGTCCATGGGCTACGCAATACCCAGGTCTGTCTTAGCACAACAACATTCAACATAATTATAGAGCAATATAATACCTTTTGATAAGCATCATTCAGTATTTGTCTTAAATTCTCTTCCTTTATTTTGATTTCATCATCTATAAGGTCAGAGATGAATAACAATAATAACACTGCTATAACTTGAATATCAAAGTCTGCTATGATATATACCACATACAAAAGGGTAGTTACAACGAAATTCAGCTACAGACAACAGGCAGGGGGTAACTAGCATTTTTCTTTGGGGGGATGTGCCAGATGAAAATTTTACAGAAGATAGGAGGTGAAGAGAATGCCCATCAAAAACTCATCTTTTTCATGCAAAAGTCTTTTCACAAAACAGAAAATTAAGAACTAACTTATTGATTATTTTTTTACATTGCTTGACATTTGACAATATCTTCTTTGGCCCTTGCCTGGCAAAATGCAGGTAATTAATAATTGGGGGTGTTACCCCCACACCCCCAATATTTATGTGCTGACAACAGGGTATGAAGTCAAATGTGAGAAAAAGAATGAACCAAGCAGGGCTGGAACTTGCGTCTGTCAACTATGTGCATTGAGTTGCATTACCTAATTTAACTGTGATGTAATAGCAAATTTGTGCAGTGGAACATTGTCTTGTGCAGCAATAGACAGTAAAAGTGTGCCATGATAAGACCACTTAACTCCACACAAAAAGTGCATTCACATGATCTTTGTATCAAAAGTTCCTTTGATTAAGCTATCAATTGCAATATAAGGAACAGCCACTAACTGATAATCATTCAAATTAACATTGTAGAAAACTTGTGCCACTCAAAGTAAAAGCAAAAGAGAAGGGTGCAGCTAGAAAATATTTGGTAAGGGGTTTGGCAAATACTTTCTATTTTTCAGCAAAATATGCAATGACATATTTTCCCTATAATTAGATATGTTGAGTTGCTGACCAACTGAGCTATTGCCTGAAAGAGTGACATGGTAGCTTAGTTAGTAGAGCACTTGAAATACCAGCTGAGGGTCAAGAGTCCTATCAGATTCTAAGCTTAGGTTTGCACTACACTGGACTGGCAAATGCTTCACTGATTATCTTTGTGCTTGTGATTGTAAAGGAGTGTACAATACACTATTGAGGTCCCAATGGTAAATAGAGACCAGAAAGGTTTCATTAGGTAATATACTATTTTTCACTTTTAATTCAATAGTTTTAAAATTCTACATGCAAATTAAATGAATAAATTAGAGGAATACATGTTATAATTATCTGTTATAAAAATTTTATTGTGCAATTTTGACTAATCTGCATAGATGATGGAAATTCTTAAAGGGGGAATTTGCAAGTAGTCTGAGGACTAATTTGAGCTAAATCCTAAAATAAAGTATGTGTTTCTCAACAGTAGTACATTTACAATGTCTAGCAGAGTACTTCAGAATTAAAAACAATTTACAATATGCCTTTTGAGATTCTTTTTCAAACAAAATTTTGAATTTCAAATTTGAATTTTGAATTTCAAAATTTTTTCAAACTAAGAAACATTAAAGAAGCACAAGCAAGCCAACCTTCAATTGTAAATGTGAAAAAACTGTTTTTGCAATAAAATTTACTTAGCAAAATAGAAAAAATATAAACAACACTCATCTCTCAAATGCTCTTACTGAACCATTCCTTTTCTTATCTCACAGTTGCTATGTTGTTAGAGGAAATTATCAAGAAGAATACTACAGCTTCAAGATTACTATGTGAGTTAATAGGATGTTAGAAAGTATTAGAAAGAATTTGAAGCCAATTTTCACAGATCAAGTGACAAATAGGACATTAACATCAATACATTGGGATACAGACTGAAAATTACATGATGTGCCAAATATCAGGAATATACTACATATAACACTATGGACTTGTGAAGATCTTCATACAGTATGAAAACATGATGCCACAATAGAAAAATCCTGACAGGAACTGAAAAGTTCTTTCTAAATCATTACAGACGATTTGGCATAGTTTAGACCAGTTAAAAAAACAGCCAGTTGGTTCCGATGACAGGTTTTACATATACTGGTTTGGATGTAGTGAAGAAATGTACCCATATAGAACTTTCATATAAAAATACAGCCCATTATACAAAAAACTACCTGCTATTTCTTCATGTGCTTCTCTTCTCTTTGTCTTGGTTAGTCTTGACATTACTTCTTGAGAAATCTATAAAATTAACAAAACATCATCAAAGGTGAGATTCAAAGGTAAGGTGTGAGGTAATCTCTGGTATGATTGTAAATCATGTAAAATGTAAAACATAAAACTTTGCTACCTAGTTTTACATGCCACCTGCTATTCAGCCCCTGCAAGGAAAGGCACTTGGTTAAGTGTGAGTGCCTATAGCATGCCTAAAGTATGCATGAACTATGATCTATCGAGCTCCCAAAGTGTTATCATAAAGAACACCTTTTCAAGTCATTGCAAGAGATTTCCCAAAAATAACCTCTTTGTTAGAACTAAAAACACCTGAATACAAATCATCAGGTGAATACAACTAATCCTTTAGTAATGTGTCTAAGCACAGCAATATTCTTGAATTTTACATGTTTCAAACTATTCATTACCCATCACCACATGCTCAAAGAAGCACACCAGATCATTATAGCTCACAAATTCTTGAAGTTGTATCTTAAAGAACATCTTTTCAAGTCATCACAAGAGATTTCCCAAAAATAACCTCTTTGTTACAACTAAAAAAGCTTCAAATGAAATCATCATGAAGCCAATCCTTTAGTAATGTGTGTATGCCTAGGTAATTGGAAATCACCAACTCACACAGCTTTGTGGGTAGGCATACCCTACAAGAAGACTACATCTTCTAGTATCTTCTAGGAATCATTTTTCTTCTAACTTTTTAAGTGTTTTTAAGGTATCACAAATTCCTAAATTAGAGTCCCAATTTAATCTGGTTTTAACATGTGTTTTCTATGTATGCTAAATGCATTCTTGGAAGGGGTGCAAATAGCACTCCTAAATTGTTCAATGAGCTCATTTATAGAGAACCTCTGCTTGCTCAAGGCAAGACCTGACTATTGTGACATTTCCATTTCTTTTTAATCTAATTAAATTTCAATTTGGATATGTTGCACATAGATATTTATATTTAACTAAGTAAAACAAGTAACCAAATAGGCTACAAAGCAAAATGCTTATGATGGTGATGATGCTGATGATATTTTACCATTATTCTATTCTATAAGATAATATGAAACACAAATGCCTGATCCCACAGTCCCAAAGCTATCTGCATATATCTGACAGAGAAGTATCCATGGGTGTCTGTGTGAAGTTCACAAGTGAAGTGCACATTTGGTGATATTCCACACCACACACCTAGAAATCTTCCACTGCAAACCTGAGGTCTCAGAGCAAGCAAGCCATATATACTCAATTATTTCCTTTGCGTGCAGTTGTAAAACAAAGATGAAACAGTGTGTTGGTGCAAGGTGGCCTATTTTAACATCATACATTCCTCAAATTGTGCAACTATGGCTTCAGATACTTCATGACCACGATTCTGATCAATCTGGACTGAATGTGATGCCATTTCTAGGTTATGCAAATTTGTTATTTATTAAGCTGCGGTAGCTACTTTTCATGAACCAGTTTGTCATGATACTTTCTCGCAGCCTGAATATTAAAAAATGATGAGGTGGTGCCAAACCTCAGAAGTATCAACAGATAAAGTCAGTACAGTGTGTTGATCCAAATAAATAAATTTTGAATATGCACAATATAAAGCATGAAAATGGTTTTCGCTACAATACAACAAACAAACAAGAACATACGTAGTGTTCTCTACAAGCGAATAAACACAAATACACAAATTGATAAACTCAAGAAAGCATACTTACAATATTCATAACCCCTTACTGTAAGCGCCATTAATACAATTCATAAGCAATTATATCATAAAAATAACTTGAAGTGTAATGTTTTAGCTCGGTGTGCTAATGTGTCCTTTGTGTCCTAAACTTAAAACAACAATATATCCTTTGAATTAAAGAACAAACAGGTGTCAAAATCTTCTCCTGAGCAGTAACATTAACCATTTTGCAATGTTTGCCAAATCACTTGTCAGAGCTTTTTCCACCTCACATTTGCTGTTATGAGACACATATACTACAGTGTCATCAGCATACAGTTGGATGTTACATACTTTGACCGCCTTCTACACAGTATGTTCTCCCAGGAGGGAAAAGAAATCAGGTAGAAAGTGCTGAACATTTTGAAAATTGTTGAGAGAGAATTTTTGACACAACGGAGCCAGACGTGCATGAAAGACTATTTCCAGCGAATATAGCTTGAATTTGAGAAAAAATTGAATGCCTTTGTTTTGTTTATCTGATTATCAAATGTATCAGTTGAGACAATAGTTGTGTTCTGATTGAATTTGACAAACATTTTGGATGGATATTAATTCATGTCAACTCTGGGGGCAATTAGAAGCAAACTTCGTGATTCAAAAGTATAAACCTCGATAAGTCGAAACCTCGATAAGTCGAAACCTCGATAAGTCGAAACCTCGATAAGTCGAAACCTCGATAAGTCGAAACCTTGATAAGTCAAACAAATTTCTATTTCCCTTGACAGTTCGACTTATTGAGATTCAACAGTATTTATGTACATGTTGATAGTTTCTATGACTTTTGTATGTAGTTGAAGTTTCAAAATGAGCTGAATTGAACTTTAAGTGGGCACTCAACCATGGATGGTGTTAAGGGATGAGATAATAATCGGGTTTACTAAATAGGCTGGTTTATGTTTTATGCAACTGGACAAAAATATTGTCACAGCCCCCGACTGGGGAGTTTTGGCCTTTTCACTGAGATCTCAAGTGTGCAACAAGCAAAATGGTAAGTGTGTAAGTGTGAACTTGGTCTCAAGTGCACACTAAAAGTGTGCATTTGACTTTTTGTCTCAAAAAGTACAAGTTTGGCTATTTTCTATATTTTATGTTGAGGAATAAGAATGCTCAACAAATGCTTCTTTACTAGTAATAAGATAGCTGGAAAAATTTTGCTGCGAAATACCCTATCACGGCATTCAGCATCTTGCCATGCCCATCTCAGGGTGTGCAGCACCGTATCCAAATACAAGTCTGAACTATGCGCTTTCCAAACACTGCAGTCTGGTCCAGGCCCAATCTGGTATCGAGGGTTTACGGCACAGATATGGGGATAATAGTACAGAAATCCCACGTTTGTTGTACGCAGTGTATTTTAGCAAGATAGGAAAGGTTTTATATGGAACAAAGTATGTAGATAGTATATTGGTGTAAATACTGGGAACATTTGGCACAGATCTGTGGTTCACTGATTCCAGACTGGGTCTGGGCTGACTAGATTGAAGTGCAAAAATGAGTAATATAAACCTGCACAGTTCCTTCATCTGTCTTTTGCAAGGATATTCTTTTTGCTGTTGACTCTCCACTACCCATTGTGATTGCTTTATATGAACCTTTTTTATAACATCAATGTCATCCAGGTGGGCTACAGAACACCATCGAGATACAATGTTGGACTCTAGGCCATGCCGTCCGCCATTAGACTTTAACAGACTCCTTTTCAAGTGGCAACAATTCTTGAACGAGATTCTTCGTTACCTTGACTACCAAAGAAGCCATATGGATAAGGACAACAAGCGAATCCCAACCACAGTCACCTTGAATTGAGCAACCACTATGAGTGTAAATCTTGTATGAAGTGATATGAGCAATGCAGAAAGTTAACAAACCTAGATTGTAGACAACTCCTAAGGTCTGGTCTCTTCAAAAGTATTGCAGACAAAGGTCCTGAGAGATGGAAATGGACAAGACGACGGCTTCCACCGCGCGTTCTCCTGGCTCAAAATCTTCAACAGCATCGAATAGCAAAAGAGAAAATAGTGCCCCTGAAGGACCAAAGCCAGCAGTTCAAGGAAAAATAGATGCTTCAAGCTCAAAAGAAACAGTTGATGCGGAATTTAACCTAGAAAAATTGAGATCTGAAAAGAAACGATACATAAGAACGAAACAACTCAACAGATACGCTATGGCAATGTATGGCTCACCGCAGGAAAAGGAGGAACTAAGGTATAATATAAATGGCTTAGAGCTAAATCTTGAACAAGGGGTCTCTTTCTTGTGTAACGGGCATGAAAAAGAAAGCGTTAACGATACCACACCATCCATTGTTTTCGAGAACTCTAAAACCACCATTATTTTATGGGCGACTGGGAGAACAATTATGTACATTATTCATATCATCATAGCACTGGCCTGTAGCTATGCGGTTGCATGGGGTGGTAAATACCACCCCTGGGCAAGGGTGCTAGCTTTTTGCCATAACTGGACTTTTGGTGCAGTTTTTATTATTGTTTTATCTTGTACCTACGGAGGCATCTCTTAAAGTCTGGTTGCTCACTTTTCAATTCATTCTTATTTTACATATACATTTATCCATTTGATTTTGACAATTGTGATAACTTATAAGTCTGAAATAAGCTCTCAGATTTTGTGCCACATGATTCCACGCAACAATTTTGCCACCTCTGAAACAAAGGCCTACAATAGTCGCCAAAAGTCCTTGGGACACTTAGAAGAAACAGATAAAAAACCACTTTCCTCTACATATTGTCATAGTTGCTACAGACATGCACCCCCCTTCCCCCTAGAACAATGTTGGTTCGCTGTGGGACACTTGAAGTTGGCGTGCACGCGAAATTTTCCCATTATCGCAGGTACTTCTCCAGCAAAGCCAGGCAAATCATTTGTAGAGAGGGAAGGCTTCAGCTAGGCAAGAAGTTGACTGTATAATGAGTTGGTAAAATAGTCAACACATTCAATTTTCTCTTTCTTCTTTTTTATTTTATAATGACACTTATTGAGCAAAAGTATGAGATCTGCTAATTTTTCATTTGCTTTATTTTCACCTATCTGGGGCACTATTGAAAATTGTTAGATATGTTAATGGGCATAGTCCCCTCTTTATGTTTTTGAAGTTAAAATCAAAGGTAATTTTGTTCTTTGATGGTATTTCTGATATCTAGCAAAAATTACTCCTCAATTGAACTGGTTTTAAGCCCAACAAATCAATTTTTGCTACCATCCCAATTCTAACTGACTATTTCTATGTGAATAGTCTGATGTCACTATCAAAATTTTACTACAGAATGTTACTATCAACCTATCAATCTGTTTGATAGCAAATACTTTCACCCCTTTCACATATCAAAAGTAAATCTTCTTTTTAATTCTTCCTAAGAGCCCAATACTTCTCTCTTTCCAAGGCGTGAGCAAAGGGAAGTTCTCCTCACACAAATTCGTCAAAAAGAAGAATCATCAAAGGAAACTTTGCGAGAAAAAGTAAAGGAAAGTGAAACTGCAGTTGCATTTGACAAGGAGTGCCTAGAAAAGGACAGGCAAGAACAAATGAAGAAGGCATCTTACCTAACAAAGTTTAGAGATGGAAATAAAGAAGTGAGTCAATAATGATTATCACTAAGATTTAGAAGACTGAGAGCTGTAAAAGATTGACCATCTTAATGTAAACATTTTCTCAAATCGCTCACCAATGTCACCCACTATTAGACCTCCTATGGAATATTTGTGAATTCATATTCAAAGCAAACAGGCTAGCCAGTAGTAGGTTTCCTCCCTTTTAATTTCATAGAAAAATTGCTCCTGGCTACCATTTATCTTAAAAATGCTCCCTGAGCTGCAGATTGATATTCAAAGAGAGGAATTTGTGGCTAGCAAGCCATGGTTTGAGCCACTAGTTACCGTCATAGACCATATTAATTTTGTCCTTAACTGATTGACATTAAGATAAGATGACAAAATGACATTATGTATTTGCCTTCAGAGCTACAGGCAAGTGTTTCCTATTTTCAGTACACATGCTTTTTGAAAAGGTAGCTGTTGGCAAAATGCTTATATCTACAAGTTTTTAACAGCATCATACCTTGACTTGAACTGAAAAACAACAAAATTTCATGGCACCTATGGTAGAGGTTACGTTTTAAGAGAAGTAATGGCATTTGCACCCCATAAGAAGAAGTGCATAGTTATTTATTCAAATCTGCGCCATTGCCTCAAGCCTAACACTTAGCAGATATTCTGTAAACCAGTCAAATATTAAATACACGCTATATCATCTGATGAATATAGGAAAGTTAAATTTCCTTAAATCTTCTTTTTTACCACACTAGATCATAATTGAAAGGTTCTACTTTATTGACTAGTAAATTTGAAAGAGTTGATTTTTTATCTTAAGAATATTTGTTCTTCAGAAAATATATTGACGCAATAAACTAAATATTTTCTAAATACCAGCATCTCTTCTTGTACAAGCATAGTTTCTGATGGAAGTGACTGTATTGCTAAAACTATGGATCAAATAATTGAGATGAGTGTACATATGATATTAGATACTAATCCATAGTTAGAGACATCTTTGGAAAAAAATAAGCAAATGCGCTATAGCTAATGCTAGAAATATCCTTGTCTATCATAGAATCCATAACTGTACACATCAAGAATAGAGAACAAATGTAGAAAAGTAGATATATTGCAAATAGTTCTTACATTTAAAGACAATGATAATGAAGATGGACTTCATTATCCTAACTGCAAGCTACATGAAATTTCCCATCACTATATGATTCAGGAATGTCATTACAACTTTCCATATATTACACTAAAACTGCATATATGCAATGCACATATACAACAGGAAAAAGTTAAATGTGCAAGGATATTCCTCTATGTACATACAACTCGATATATGAACTAGTTGGAATTCAAAAACTATTCCAATGTAGAGCAACTATTGATGGTACTAAGATTCAAATTTGCTGTTCCTAGACATGAGTACAGAAGCAATGAATTTTGAAGTCTCATAGCATAGAGCATAGTTGCAAGCAAACATCAGATGGAAGTCCATGAGAATATCTACAATAAATATCATGGAGTAATTGATTGGACTATGATAAATCAGTCTTTTTCCAACGGTATTTTTCCTTCCAAGCTTAAAATAGCTAAGGTAGTTCCTATTTTTAAGAAAGGCGACCTTGAAATATCTTCAAATTACAGACCAATATCCCTCTCACCAATCTTTAGCAAAATTTATGAAAAGCTGATGCATAAAAGAATATATGCTTTTCTGAAAGACTGTAACATTTTGTATCCTTTACAGTTCGGATTTCAAGAAAATAACTCAATTGACCATGCATTGATTAGTTTAACTGAAGAAATTAGGTCTTCCCTTGACAATAGGTGATATGGGTGTGGGATCTTTTTGGACCTCCAGAAGGCTTTTGACACTGTTAATCATGGTATTTTACTAAACAAATTAGACCTATCTGTCAGAAAGAAGACAATTTGTTTCAATAAATGGCTCTAGCTCTAGTTTAATGACAGCCACATGTGGAGTCCCACAGGTTTGTTTGTTTGTTAACTTATTTTATTTCGAATTCACTTCTAGCTATACATATATACATATATATCATATACATGTACAACTAATCTAAATCGAAACACATGGATCTGTACTTGGTCCACTTTTATTTCTTATTTATGTTAATGATTTACCCAATGTTTCAAAAAAATTAAAGTTTTATCTATTTGCAGATGATACAAACATCTACTGTGATGGTGATACTTTGACTAACCTTGCAAAAATAGTGAACAAAGAATTGAAATCTGTAAAAAGATGGTTAGATGTAAATAGGCTTTCCCTTAATATAAGCAAAACTAATTATATTATTTTCCATTCTACAACAATGAAAATCCCAGAAGACATTTCAATAAAGATTGGAAGAAAACATTTGACAAAAGCTAAATATGTAAAATTTTTGGGACTTCTCTTAGATGAAAACCTTAGGTGGAAATTTCACTTATCTGAACTTTCAAAGAAGTTGGCTAAAACATGTGGGATCTTTTTCAAAATCAGAAGCCTTCTCCCTATCAACACATTGATTCTAGTTTATAATTCATTATTCTTACCATTCCTTCAATATGGTGTTATTGTCTGGGGTCAAACATTTACTTCATATCTGGAACCACTAGTCCTAATACAAAAAAAGATAGTTAGAGCTATTGCACATCAGCGTCCTCTTTCCCATACTTTGCCTATCTTCAAGAGCCTCCAACTTTTACAGCTTTATGATATTTTTCGAATCAAACTACTATGCTTCGTATATGAATCAATTAATAAGCTAAATCCATATTGCTTTCATGAACTTTTTCTGTTAAACTCAGATGTCCATGGATACTTTACTAGACAGTCTAATCGTGGTGACGTATTCCGCAATCACAAAAATAGTTTTCAATATGGTTTGAGATCCATTCGGTATATGGGGGCAAAAACATGGAACGAACTCCCAGAAATACTGAAAAACTCTACTTCTAAATTTTCTTTCAAAAAAAATCTCAAAAAATGCATTCAAAACTCTATGTAGAATTGAATTATTTAGGACTAGGTACTCTTAAAATTTAGGTCCGTTATTGAAGTATAAATTATAGTACAGGGGGACTCTCCTCAAGTTAGTTTACGAACTAGTAGGAGAGTTCCTCCTTAAGAATTCCCTATAATACAAAGTGCTTCTTTTGATCATTGAGTTTTTTTAATCTTTATGCAGTTGTTGTTGTACATTGTATATAGTGGGATTTAAAATGAATTGAATTGATTAGGGTAAACTGGCATTTGCAATAGTTGCTTTCATTCAAGGATTCATAACACTGATCTTGTATGTAAGCTCCTGGTATTTGGCCGGAGGTGAGAACCTATATAGTCAATGAAGAAAAGCAAATTAAAGTGCCAAATAATAGTGGGGCCCAAAGCTCAAAATTATTTGGTATGTATGAGGCATTGACTTTCTGCTTATGTTTTGCAAAACTTTTCATGCAGCAAACCAATTTTGCCCTTTTAGTTGATTGAAGCAAGAGCTGAACAAAGAAGAAAACAAAGAGAGCAAGAAAATTACAAAGAAAGGGAATTGCTGAAGCAAAATCCACTGAATTGGAGTAACACATTGTGCTGAGAATGGTAAAATACACACTAAAGAGATGAAGTGATTATTCTCATTGGCACAAATGAACTGTGTAAATTGGTACAAATGCAAAGAACAACCAAGCTTGCCCCATCTACTTTTCTCTTTTGCTAGAGTCATGCAGTAACATGGCTTACTTTTTTGGTAGTATTAGATTTGTATGGGTACTTAGACACTAGGCTTGTGCATATGGTAAAAAACGAACTTCTGCTTCCCAGCTCTGTCCAAATAGCACAATATAAATGTCTGTAAATTAAAAGCAAAACCTCACTATCACCACCAACAATTACACCAAATTCTAAAACTTCCCTCTATCCTCAATAGAAATGTTTATGTGTCACGTAGGGAGTACAATATCACTTTTCACAATGAAAATCAATAAGCTACTTGCACAATATTCAAACTGTACCTCTGGTCTTCACATTGCCATCATTAATAGATAGACAATCTCCAATGCAGTATAGTTTGAGAAGGTTCCAAATGAAGATGTTTTCCAAAGTCTTAGGGTTGATACTCTATACTCTTCAAACTGGGACAGAAAAAGGTTCTTCCTTGTAACACAAACATGAAGCTGCAGCCATATATTTTCCATTTCATTCCCAGTCCTAAGTGTACAGCTTACAGGCTATCAGATGCCTTCAAATGATCTTTGGCTATACTTGGCTCTATTGGGGATTCATCTGTAGTGACTTTTTCTATAATGAATAAATAAAATGAATTAACTCAGGCCTACAGATAACCATTGCCAAATTTATCCAATTTCATAGAGATTTCCCTCTGCTAGATTTAGAGAGCATAATAACAATGATTGTATCAATGTAAAGTCTAATGAAAGAATATAAAAAAGAATGGAAAAATAATTGAAAATTAGGTTTACTCAGGCATTTCTTAAGTAGTGACTTCTTAGAAAACTGGGCATTGTCACTTTGAAGAAAGGGGATGATTCCCACAATCAATTGAACACAAATTAAAAATAAAAAGGTAATAATTTGTAATGAATTGATGGTAGCTATGGTATCATGAGTTTTATTGAAGGTAATGATGGTGATATTATTAGTATTATAATGAATTCTAAACTCAAACATTGTCTTTGCATCAAAAATAAAAAAAATGTTGACTTTTTACTGGTTTTCTGATCTTACCATTTGAGACATTAACAAATTGTTATATACAGCTACATGTACTCACACACTATCAAGCATCAGGTGCTGCCTCCCTGTGTCCCCTTGGCTAAAGCCAACATGGCTTTATCAACAAAGTAATTTGCACATGGCAGGGAGTTATCCTACATCTTAGCTAAATTAAAAACACAAAACCCCCTAAAAGAACTGCAGATCCCAATCCTATCTTATACAAAAGTAACACTTCAAAAATATCAAGTACTGTACCACCATAATGTGTCTTTACTGAAAGGAAATACCTATTTTTTCCATGATTCTACTTTGCCATGGACTAATCAATACTTGGTATTGTTGTCTATGATTAAAATCTAGTTGATTCCTTTGTATTCATTGAAAGGTATTTGATGATTAAAATAAAAACCAGCCTTCTAAAGGCACATTCAGTAGCCAAGCTAGATTAACAATGCTTTCAAAACCATGCTAATTAAGTTCTCTTTTGGGTCAAACTGCACTCTTGCCAGGGAAATGAAATGCCTGTGAAAATTTGTCTATGATTGTGCTTGCAAGGAAAAAGGCAACCACCTACATCAAACAATATGATTAACAGTTCATGCCCACAAATATCAGCAAGAAAGGCACAATGATGTTAGGATCACACCCTGAGTGCATACCATTCTGAATTGGCTCCAAATGTGATCTCACTGTTTCTAGCTTACGTGTTGTATGACATCTATATTCTAGATGCTTTTTGCCATTCTTTTCTACAAAGAAATTACTGTTGCTGTTATGTTGTTATGTTATGTTGTGGTTGTGGCAGCATGGTAGTTAGATGGTGGACTTATGTGGTGATATATCCTGGGTGAGTGTACTGTATATCTATATAGATAACAATTACATGATATACAGTGAACTATTAGGCTTCCATCATTGGCAAAACTGGTATAGGTTAAAGTTAGCAAAATTCCTAAGGCCCCCCCAAGTTTCTAAAGCCCTAAAGGGGCCATCAGAAGCTTCGAGGGACAAATTTTTGCACATAACTGTGATGAAAAACATATCTAATGAGCCGATAACATCAGCTCACCAGCTACTTATTACTTATATTCTCCATTAGTAATAAAGTCCTTAGTCTACATTTCATTATGTCTAGATTAGGAAAAGAATCTAAGTTTGAAAAATCCCCAAACAAAAACTTTTAAAGGTCCCAAGACTTCTATTATGTCACTTGCTTGCATCTATCTACCCCTCTCCAACACACACCCCTTGTGATACAAGCTATTAGATCATAATATTCTACATTAAGTTGCCTCTCTATTAAGTCCTCCTCAGTTAGTCTCATTGTCTCTAAGGGGAAGAGGCTCATAGAAAACAACTGGCTGTACAACTACCACATTAAAATATAGCCACATTAAAATATAAGCATTAAACATTGTCTACTATCTGTTAGCCTTATCTTTTCAAAAAAGCACAGATCACTTCAATAAATGTCAAAGCATCTCTTTTATTATCTATTTATTTATCATCTATTTATCATCTATTTATTTATCAAATATTTGAACAAAGAAGTTAAATTGAAGAAAATTTAAAAAATTGACCTGTTTCTTCAAAGAAGACAGCAGTACCAATAGTATCTAAAATAAACAAATATCTCAAAACTATTGAAAAAGAAGGCTAAAAAGTCAGTAGTACACTAGAGATAATTATCAATACAATATTTTTTGCATTTGGCTGTATTCACAACAAAATTCTGCATTTATTTCACAATTCCATAGGTAATCTATTCATCCATCTAATTCTGCTTTCTTTACTTGATAAATAAAAGAAGAAAGCATTTTTTGCTATACCACTAAGGCAGAGAGTGTGACTTCTTCACAGGCACATAACATATAAAACTCAATGGACAATAAAGTGTAGCAAAATAAATCCATATGTAGACAAAGAGAATAACAACATGCAAGAACAGTACCATCATACTCCCCAGAAAAGACATAACGGTTTAATTTCAACACGGGCTTTTCTGTGTCTGCTCCCTAGCATAGAATGAAAGCACAAATAAAAGAAATTGCACTAAAGTAAAACAAGAAAATACAGAGCAAAAACTTGTGGTCTTTACTAAATTCTACTTCAAACTAAAGGCATAAATGCCTCCTAGATATTAGTGACTAAAGTAAGGATCTGAGATTGAACAATGATACCTTGAGTATTTGTCAAGTTAAACTGATACTACATTCCCCTTTTGTGCAACACTTTCATATATAGCAAAAGATACCCTGGGATGCCCAACAACTCAAAAACTTGCCATCTCATTCCACTCTGATTCCCACACATTCTGTTATTCTTATTTCATCATATCAAGTTGCTGTTTCAAAACTACTAAAAATTTCCTCAGTCTTGTAATGCTCTGAATGCAAGGAACAACAACATCAGAGATGTAATGAGGTTCAGTATAACTCCCAATAGCTCAAATACATGGCTACTTTGGTCTAAAGCTTGTACTATTTGAGTGCTTCAATACCTCAACCATTTGATAACTCAAACTATTGTTATTGTTCCTTGAAAGTTGAACTTCTTGACATTTCTACAGTAAATAGTGGAGAGGAAAACAAGTGGCAAGAATATATCAGGCAATCAACATGAAATTGAACCAAGGCTGGAAAATCTACCTTTGATACAAATACACATACCCAGACATATGAGTTGTTGATTGTACAATCCTTCAAATCATCAATTTCAAGAAGGCCTTTTAATTCAACCAAGACATATTGTTCCTTTAAAGATTTAGAAGAAATTAAGTCCAATACAAGCAATGAATTCTAAATGTAGTCTTTGTTCAGTATACCTTGACTATAAACTTTTATTATGCACATTCTGAAAACCATGTTGTAAAGACAGAGTTCTATAGTAGTTTTCTTCACATATCTTGTGAAGTTGGAACCTACCAAATCTTCAACATTGGAAGAGATACATAGGCACAGAGTCTAGTATGGGGACTACAGTGGTCAAGACCCCTTAGAAGGGTTGGCATAATACATTACTTGTGAGAAATACTAGCCCACACATGTTCAGTCTTGTTTATATGTATGATGTAATCTCTGGAAACATATTCAGTTGTGCAAACAGAGAATTTATTCCAGGCTAACAACACGACACAATACAACATAACATAACATGACATAACACAATGCAATATAACATAACACAACACAACATAGCAAAACATAACACAACATAACATAGCATAACATAGCAAGACATAGCACAACATAACATAACATGACAAAAATACTCTAGTGTAGACTAGAAACATGTCGCAGATCGCTAAAAATTTCTGTTGTTGTTGCTTGTTAGGAACGTCACACTGGGAGTAGGGCACTTTTTGACGAGATCTCGAGCGTGCAAAGATGAATTACCAGGTGTCCACGTGTGCAATTATTGCAAAAGCACAGCATGTTCAGAATTGAAAACATCTATATAATTAAGACTTTACGAGAGCATGTCGCTAGCTCTGTTTTTCTGGAACATCCCATACTCCCTTGTTTCTGCAATTGCCTAAATGTTCAATCATGTTTGACACCATTTCTTAAGTGTCTATTGACTACTTAATGTGACCACATAAACTGCCTATTTTCAGAAATAAGTTTAACCTCTTCCTCCCATTCTTCTGAAGATTCTGCCATCGTATAATAAAGAACGGCTGCCGCTTTGTATTATTTCTCCCAATTACCACAGCTTCTTGACATTGATACCTCCATTCTGCTCTAACCCCTAGTTTCAGCCAACCGATCCCTGCGGTGGAATGGTAAATAGTTCATGTACAATCTCACGAAAGTCATTCAGATCCAAACGAGACATTTTTATGCCACGTTCAATCCACCAACATGGCTGTAAGTATCGTACGCTAATCAATTATTTATATCTTTTGTCTAATACAAAAGAACAATTCTTTCATGACATTATAATTCAATATCGACCCTTAATTCTTGCATTGATCAATAGGATAGGGAATATCTTGCAGATAGATTCAGCGGGATATTGTAAGGTGTGGGATTTAGGCCACTTTTTATCTCGACCACTGTGGAAAGTTTTCGTTCACATATCGTCACACCTACTGAATAAATTGGATAACTATAATCCTTTTTTTACAAAATGAAGGTCTCTGTGATATCAACTGTCAGCACGGACCATGAAGACATGCTTGTGAGTATAGATCAGTAGTATCTTTGCAAGTCAAGTTTAGTATGGTGAGATGCTATTTGACATTGTGTTGAGTAAATATGGAGGGACACCCTCTCTCTCGTGGCAATGGTAGAGTATTCCGGGAATATGATTTGAATAGTGGATTATTATTAATATTATGAATTAGATTAAATGAAGTACCATTATTGTTAAATATTAGGAATTAAAACTTGGGCACATATTGACTTTCTTGTGAAAAGAAACCAGAAAAGTTACATGCTAGACCAACTTTGTAGAAGTTAGGATTGTCATGTTTACTGTCATCTTGCAATGCTTAGGTTTTCATGTGATATGCATGTAAAGTGAGATAACCGCTTCATTACATAGGATATGCACCAAGAAAGTAGAAAGCACCCTGGGATTTCTAACGTTAGCATCAAATACCTAAAGTAATTGCTGTGTAGACTGCCATCATTGTCTTTTGTTCTCATGGGGTTTCATATTTTCTGGCTCATTCGGAAATTGTCATGTGGACCCTTCCCATAAAACTTACCTACACTCTTATTGTCTCAGGATAAGAAGTGTAAAAGAAAAAGGAGATCTCTTTATATTTTGTTAATGTTCTTCAGACATTCAAGTTATAGTTGAACATTGGACCATTATAAAGAGAACTGTGTCATTTTTCTATTGTCATTGCCATCTGGAGATATCTTCTTAAGTTACCTTTTCCTTCATCAAAATCCATTTTGACTGTTATTGTCATTATACCTTAGTAGTATAGTCAATTGTGTTATTTTACATATGGTATTTGAATTTTGACTTTCAGCTGATAATAGTTATGTTTATCACATTTTTGCTTCCTGTTTATGTATCTTCTTTTGATCCTGCTTGCAAAAGATATAGTCAATGAACTTTCTATGCAATTTATGGAATTTTGTTTCAGGTTATGAGATAGATCAATGAGATGTGCAAATGGGTGATTTTGTTGTTTCTTATTTAGTATCACAATACATACAAACATCCTTGTGACAAGCATCTGACTGTATTTTTTCATCATTTTAGCATGATGCTCAGATGGATTATTATGGCAAGAGGCTGGCAACATGCTCCTCAGACAGAAGTGTAAAAGTATATGAAGTTGTTGGAAGTAATCAGAGATTAATAACAAGCCTTCATGGGTATGCTCTGTCATTTTCTTTATTGAAGAAAGATTATATTCATATAGCTTTACAACTAGGCAACCTGTAAAATAACCATTTATCTTTATCTTGGTGAGAGTTCTCATGGAATAGTAGATAGCATTTATTATCAAATTCCAGCTGACAATGGCAGAGCAATTTCAATTACATCAAGATTGTCAATTGCAAACCTTTTGACTAATATATTTTTGAAGTAGTTCTGATGGGTCATCACCATTGCATGGATAACTCATTTAGCTGACCTCCCATGGCATCTATTACAAACTGTCACCATTGATTTCTTTCCTGTGTCTTCCGAAATACCTGATATCATTCTTAGGTTTGTTAGCCATCTTTGTTGTCTTTGTATCTAGTCCAGAGACCAACATAGTATATGTGCATCAGGAATGGAATATAGGTTTATTTTATGGCTAAATTTCCATTGTGGCAAGAGAATAATATGTGCATGCGAAGTTACTGAGTGTTTTCATTTTGTAGACATGATGGACCAGTATGGCAGGTTACTTGGGCACATCCAATGTATGGCAACTTACTTGCATCTTGCTCATATGATAGAAAGGTATAAATATTACTCTCATTTCATCTTTTTCTTATAGGAAAGTAGAGTTTTGCTTTTATAAAGACATATCAAAGTTGATAGACCTACTCTAGCAATAGCCAAGGACTTAGGCCAATTCATATAGTCCTCACCTGTAATAATCAATAAACATAGGCTGTTTATTGCAAACAATTATTCACTGCTTTATAATATCATATCATACCATATTGCATAAAATATAATATTGATCATACAATATCATGCCATGTCTTTAGATACATGTTGAAAAACACTTTTTTCCTGAGGCTCAATTTTCTTAACTTTTCACGAATTTGAGGCTGAGATTTTCTTAAGATTTTCTTCACTTCTGCAGGAAAAAACTGGCTGAAACAGGCTAGTCTGTATTTGTTGGGCCACCATAAGTCTCGATCTTTGTATGAGAGTTTGCAAAAATGAGCCAATATCACTTTCTGGCATGTAAAGAAGATGAACTGTAATTTTCTTAGCATTTTCTTGAACTTGAGCCTTGTGATTTTCTTAGGATTTTCTTAAGATTTTGGCCATTTGAGCCTCATTTTCTTATAAACTTTTTTCTTATAAAAAAAGCATGTAGAACATGATTCCATATCATATAAATATATATATATATATATATATATATATATATATATATATATATATATATATATATATATATATATATATATATATATATATATATATATATATATATATAAATATATATATATATATATATATATAAATATATATATATATATATATATAAATATATATATATATATATATATATATATATATATATATATATATATATATATATATATATATATATATATATATATATATATATATATATATATATATATATATATATGTATGTATGTATGTATGTATGTATGTATGTATGTATCATACTAGTGTCATACCAGAGTATCATATCATATTTTATCATATATCTTAGCATATAGTTAGTATAATATAATAGGACACAGTATACTATTATGTAATGTAATGTACTGTACTACACTATGCTATAATGTATTATAATATATAGTATAATATGATATAGATTAATATAATATAAATTAATATAATATAATATACTGTATTATTATATAGGGTACAAAAATATTCCAATGCCTTGGTAGAAATGGTGGCTGTTTGCTGTTCAAGGCCAAATCTTTTTTATTTAAATAGTAATCTTAATTTTGTTTGCTAACGCAATTGATTTGAGAACATTTTAAGGAAGTTTTTGATTTCTGAGCCTTGTTTACCTTCTGGTTATCTGATTTGTACCTCCTTATTGTTAGGTAATAATATGGAAAGAACAAGGAAATGACTGGGTAAAGTTTCATGAGTCTATACATCATGACTCATCTGGTGAGTTTTTCATGGATGCATAAGTAGATTTAGAACCAAGGCTCATTGAGAGCAAACTCTCTCACTGGAGTGATGAACAGCATAGGTTCTCAGCCAGTCTCAGATCTTGGGAAATACTGAAATTATGGTCTGCACAAACAGATATAAATATGGATACCTGTAGTGACCCCGAACGCCATAAAACTTTCAACTCAGGGCTTTTTCACTCTATCATTCATTTACAACTGGCCTTTCCATTTATGCCATGTCATCCACTGTCATCTCACACCTCCAACACAACCTGACATAGACCATTTCTTCTCTATCATCTACCACCATCTATTCAATTTGCTTAATCAGCTTATGACCTTCTTTTTATAGTTATTTAGCGATGCCTCCATCATGAGCAATATTTATATATAAGTAAGTGCGTAACATGTTGTTCAGTTAGTCAGCAGACCAGGCCATTTGTAGAACATCCCATATTCTTCTCTGCACTTAAAATAAGACAACCAACGTCCATCAACGAGGAATAGATTAGTTGCCATCAATAGGAATTCAACAACAAAATCAGCATCTCGAAATAGCTATCGTTCCTAGCGCCGTGGGTTCTTATGATGAATCATTGTTCATGGTTTACTTTTTCGGCCGCCTTTAAGCGAGGTGACACCTCATCATTATTCCGTTTTCATTTTGATTTCGTTTTCTCCCACAAAGGGAACTGTTTTTCTTCTCATTTCTCATTACTTTGTTTTCAACTAACTTTGTTCTCAAAAATACACCTGAAGGCTTCTTTTATATTGTGGTTATGTGAACGCAAAGTCAAAAGCGAAGCAAAACTTGTCCGTTTTTGCCCATAAAAGGAATAGTGTGAATGGGGCCACTAGTATCCATATTTGTTTAGCTAAGATTATATTTCATTTATTTCACTTGTTTTTATCAGCTTTTTCATTTAGCTCCGTTTTGGGGGTGGAGTATTGTGAACGCAAAGCCAAAAAATGGAGCAATGCACATCCGTCCTTGTCCAAGAACAGAATAATGTGAACGGAGCCATAGAGATCTGTATTTGTTTAACTTCGTTTTCATATGGCTCCATTTTTACCAGAGGTTTCGTTTAGCTCCATTTTTGTGGTGGAGTAGTATGAACGCAGAGCCAGAAACGGAGCTAAAGATACCCATATTTGTCCAAAAACGGAGTGTGAACGGGGCCCAAGTCATTTCAATCCTTATCATATGTTTAACACCTTTCGCATTAGATAGATAGCTATTAATGACGGATTTATCCACCAAGTTGGGGAATGACTGGGATCTACTTTTGACTGAGTGATCGAAATCCGTATATATTTATGGGAATATAGGGACACCACATGCCGCCACACGCCGCCACACGCCGCCACACGCCGCCACACGCCGCCACACACCACGCTCGATAGCCTTGATAGACAGATATCGCGATAACCTTGAACTACCGGGAACTACATTTAGTATTTGTTTATTGTTGTTGTTTTTCTAGTCAATTCAATCAGTTGGGCACCTCACGAGTATGGCCTTATTCTAGCATGTGGTGCATCTGATGGAGCTGTCTCTGTCCTATCTACTACAGGTTTGTTGTGATAAGTATTTATCAAAGATACAAAAACCTAGTAGCTACCAATGTCAACTGAAATATGTTTCACATGCAATTGTAATGTATATGTTCAACTTTTACTTATAAATGCAAGGTTAGATTGCTATCAGGTTTTGCGTCTGTGATTTCAAGCATTTCTGCGCTTGGTTTTATGAGTGCTGCTTATAGTGGAGGGCAGCTATAAAAGAGGGGGGTTGATAAGCAAGGACGACCTGTTATCTAATAAACACGATAGACAATCTTTTCGTTTGGGCGGATTTGCTGAATGTTGAAAACCAGTTTATTACCATGATACTTGTATTTTCGTTGTTAGTTTTACTGGTTTATCTATACTAATATTTTCATTGTTCAGAGATACTTGCAATCCTTGAGGCCAATTGTTTGTTGGTTTTATCCATATTTATTGCGGTCTTGAGTGTTTGCCATATCCGCATACAATCTTCATCAATTTCATGTCAGCGAGTAGATTATAGCCCCATTCACTTTTTGCATCTATCGAACCTAGCATAGTATGAAATTATTTCCGTTTTTATCGTATAGGTGACGGTAACTGGTCGACACAGAAAATACCAAATGCGCACTCTGTAAGTCTATAAGTTGTTCATTATATACATTTGCGGTTTTTTTGTCAGATCCTCTATTGAGGGTTGCTTCACGGTATTAAGGACGGCATGTTTACCTTCTGTGATGATAGGTTCTCGACCACTGACATTGTTTATTTTGCCATAATTTTCAACCATTTGATACTTACGACCTACGAGAAGACCTGACGTGAGCAACTATGAAATTGATGAAAAGCATCCAACTGAGGCTGTCTAGATCCTTGCTAATGTCGTTGAAATGATCTTCTCGATTGTTCCATAAAATTAGTATTAAATATTTTAGGCTTTGAGGATATTTAGGGGTTGCATAATCTCATGTCATGCGTATTTTGTTATGGCCATTTCTAGATTGGTTGCAATGCAGTGAGCTGGGCACCTGGAATCTCACCAACAAATATATTTACAGTTAGTATACTCTACACCAATATAAAGTTTCTAAATTTATCGTTATTTGACGATGCAAGGGAGCCATTGGTTTTCGAGCTCATGGTTTACCATTTGCATTATGTGCTTGTTTATAATGTATTCGTGTCAAGAATAACTGTGCCTCTATGATATCATTTTCCTGATCTCACGAAGGAATTGCAAGGCCGCTTGGAACCATCATTTGTAAAGAGTGCGATTTGTTAGCTACTTAGACCTCTGGCTGACTGCAAATATATTGCTTTTGTGAACACCCGGTTCGTACTACAGAACTTCACTATAGCTCGAAAAAAGCGGGAAATTCTTTAAGCATACTGAAATGCTTTTTCGTCTGACACTCACCAGAGTATGAAACGTTGTATAGCGACCGAAAAGTGAACGGAAATATATATAGCCAGATCCGACAGGTAAACTGAATTATATAGCCGGCTCAACTTTTGGTCTTTATCGGCGTTTCATATTCTGCTTAGTGTCATTAAACTGTCTAAAAATATCAATAGATATTTACAGTAAGAGAAATTTGCAAAAAGTGAAAAAGACATTTTTCAAGATGGCATTCCCTATATACATTGCTTAAAAGTATTCGGGGAGGATGCCAGGTTTACCGCAGCAGAGAGACCATTGCACCCCTTAGCACCTCTAAATGGGAAACATTTTTGTCCATTTTTTGAGTTTTTGGTAGCCTTAGGTCGGTTGCTGTATTCCTTAAGTTCCGAGAGGTTAGCTGGGATGTTCTTGTGAAACTGTTGCACAGAGCTGGGCCCAAAATATATATGTCGGACGCAGAAAGCTTTTTATGAATTATTTGTTGGTACTACAGAACTACACTATAGCTTTGAAAAGCAGGGAGAGTCTGCAAGCAAACTGGAAGGCTTTTCAGCATGCGTAAGGACTGCTCCCACTTTTCAAGCTATAGTGATATTGTTTTTTCTAAGGTATTTTGTAAGGTACACTGAAAGCGTTTATTCAACTGTAGACCTAACTAATCCTATTGCTGATATTCAGGGTTCAACATCATCCAGAGATCCAGCGCCAGTGAAGCGATTTGTCTCAGGGGGATGCGACAATCTCGTTAAAATTTGGGCTTACAGGTAGGTACTTAGCTCATTCCCTCCTTTTACAACTCCTGTTTGTCCTTTGACCAGACTTAATTGAAAAATCGCACCTTTCAAAAATTGTGTTTCGTGCTATTTTTCCTGAAGGAGCCTTCGATTTCTTCCAGGTAGGAAGGCGAGATGAATCTTTCTGGTCAACCCCACTCGCTGTTGCATATACTGATTCAATGTCCCTTATCCTCCGCTTACTGTCGTTTATTTATACAATTTGAAGACCATTGTGCTTTCATCCTATAAAGGACTTCTTTCATTCATCCTTCTCCAACGTGAAATAATTTATCTCGGATTTTTCTTTACGTGTCGAAGAATGAATCAGTGTGTATGAACTCCTATTTGCGAAGGAAATGTTACGACGAATCTTAAAAGACGATTGCGTTTCTGACTTTTATTGTTTTCATTTTTGTCCTTTGTTTGCATAGCGAGCAAGATGCAAATTGGGTAGAGGAAGAGACGCTTGATGCTCATAGCGATTGGGTTCGTGACGTAGCATGGGCACCAAATATAGGACTTCCTATAAGCACGATAGCTAGCTGCTCATTAGTACGTCTTTTCTTCATATTTTCTATTGTTGATTTATGATCGTGGTACAAATCATGATTACCTTGATGCATATGATATCTTAGTTATGATTGTAATTTTGATCGTGTTAACGTACATGATGCCAGTGTAACAGCGTTATCTACTTTATACTAGGTGTTTGTGATTGCTTATCATTGTGATCATTCTCGTAGAAGAAATCATATTGTTTTGAAAAAGCCTCATAACTACAAGTTTGCTGAAGGCTTTTTTGCCTGATACTGAGTTTGAAATGTTAATATATTGATCGAAATGGGTTGGGGTTTAATTTCCATTCTCCCTATGCCATCAAAATAACTACCTTTTCGTGTGCCTTCTAGTGGTTACAAAAAGGCACGAAAAGCTTACTACTTTACCATCGGGCAACATTTACTCAGAAACCCATTAAGTGCGCAGGGCTATACCCATGTTTCAAATAATTGGAAGAACTAGTTGATTATTACATATACCTATGTTAGAGTCTGTTTGCAGGTAAGTTCCCTTGAATCATTATTTGTCATTTTATGCTTTCACGAGTATCACATAAAATGGCTTTTAGAAAACTTCCGGTTATATTAGTTTTGCAAAGTTTTCTATTTTTTGTCGTGAAAAAATGGTTTCGACCGGTGGTGGGCAACCGATGACCTGCCAGGGAATTTTTGTGACCCATGAGTATCTGCATTCTTTGTTAATATCTTTGTAGTTTAGATTAGTTAAGAATCTTAGGTTCTGACTAGTTCAAGTTTTGTTTAGTTTAGTATACCTTTGGCCCACTTGACGAAAATTTGACGGATCTGGCTCACCCTCCTGATAGGGTTGCCCATCCCTGGTTTAGACATAAAGTTGTATCATTGCTATGTCGAATTTATGTCTCAGATAGGCACACCTATACAATGAAAGTGTGATGTTGATTTATCTATTTGCAGGACTGCAAAGTAATAATTTGGCGAAAAAATGAGGAAGAAGGCGGCAAATGGATTCCGCATATTTTACAAAAATTCAATGATGTCGTTTGGCATGTTAGTTGGTCTATTACTGGGAACATTCTCGCTGTTTCAGGCGCCGATAACAAGGTATAAATGGAGTACAAAATTCTAAACCTCTTCACTTTTGCTATATCAGATACATCAAATTTTTGCGTCTACACCATCCAATTTTTGGCAATCCAATAAATTGGATCCAATAAATTGGATAGTGTATTTCAGGCTTTACTCTGCTTCTATTTGTACACTTTGCGATACATTACTTCCGTACTGGTTTCCTACTCAAACATTCCCCCACTCTCATTTTTTAAATGTACTGTCAGGTGGGAGGATTCTTACGAACACATCTGTGACATATCGGGTCATATGTTCCCTTGGAGCCCTCCTTTTCTCTCGCTGTCAACTGGCAGAGACTTTGCGAAAATTTTGGAATGATTCTCATTCAAATATTCATAGATCTTAAGTACATTTTGTCAGTTATTAGTACTTCACAACTGTACACCATATCTTCTTTCATGCTAAAGCATAAGTCACTACAATAGCACGATTTATTGAGTTGGGTATTTGTACAAGGGCAGTTAATGCAACCGAAAAGTTACAAGAAGGACTGCCGCTAGTTTTTTCTTAGCTTCTGGGCAAGTCGATATAAATTGAATGGAAATGGTGTTTCTTTTTAGGTCACATTGTGGAAAGAAGTTGACGTTGACAAATGGGTACTTGTGAGCGAGGTTGATCGAGGACATGGAAAAGAGATTCAGCAGTAGTTGAATAGACTTGTAGAGAATTTATCAGCAACAAATCCATTTTAGGCTTAAATATTTCTCCAAATCCGGCAGACCATCTGATTGCCTTAGACATGGTTGACCAGTTGATTATTGTATTTTCGAAGATACAGTATGGTTTAATGATCATTTAGTCCCACTATGCTGGTAAGGGATTTATTCAGGGTCAATATGGCATCGTAGAGCAACATACAACACTAGCAAACCACCGTCATTTTTGAAACAGAGCTATGATGAGTGTATTGCATATCTCTACTCAGCAGTTCTTTTTGGTTCACCATTTGAATGCCAGGCCTATCTGATAATTCATTGTATCAATACAAAACATCAACCAGTGAACAGACCAATTAGCTGATCGTTCGACTGGGGCGATCTTCGAAATCAGTGTATCAATGCAAAATATCAACCATGGAACAGACCACTTAGCTGATCGTTCGATTGGGGCGATCTTCGAAATCAGTGTATCAATGCAAAATATCAACCATGGAACAGACCAATTAGCTAATCGTTCGAGTGGGGCGATCTTCAAAATCAGTGTATCACTACCGTGCACATTTTCTATATAAGAACTTGGATCGGTACCAGGTACTAGAAGCTTCTTAATTAGACATGAAAATTTTGGAATTTTAGTACTAAAAATTTTTTAATTTGTTTCTTATTTTTGGGACCTAGAATTACATTATATGGAAGTGGAGCATTTCTGAATGCATATGAATGCGGATCGCCGCGAAAACAGCCCAAGCAGATCAAAATCATGAGTTGGAATCTTTTCCAAACAAAATCAAACAAATTGAGACAGTTTACAAAACTGTTGACAAGGGAGTTCACCATCTATAGTCTTAAAGTCAAGTTTCTCAATATTTCTTGAGTATAGTACTAGAGTGTCTTAAACTTGCGGTCAGCCTATATCTTATAATCTTCTAGCACTAGTCTCTTATAAACTAGCTTGTAGAAATGTGTACGTCATTAGAGTCCATCAATTTATGTCTGCAGGTGTTTTAAACAGACGTAACTCTCTTCCGTGTTACTTTTGGGGAGATAATATTCTGGCTTTTCTTCGAAGTAATGGATTAGTAAGAAGGCAGTAAAAATACTTATGTTTAGTAACGAATCAGTCCTATATTCAGCACGTTTAAATTGTGAATAACGTTTCTCAATCTGGAACAGTTCATTACCGCTTACACAATTCCCCTTTAGCTTTGTCAGTTGAGTAAAATGTACATGAGCTATGTATGAATCTTATGTATTCTGCAAATATGTTTCAATTATCTGTTCCTCGATGTCTTTTTTTGTTTTTCTTCCGTATTGTATAGATACCGTAAACCCTCGAATTAGCCCACTGGGGACTTACTTATTTTTATACCTTTTGGGTGGGGGCTTATTCGAGGGAAGACTTATGAAGTTTTTATGATAGATGCCATTTCGAGGGGAGGGCTTATTCGGGGGGGGGGAGGCTAATAAAACGGTTATGATACATGCGACATAAACAGCTCATCTTCAGAATTCTTTTTCTCTATTTTATAAAAAGAAGAGGCTAAGCAATTTGTCTATTCTCCTGATGATAACACAAATGTCGAAATTCGTGGAAGATTGATAATTGTATTAAGGTAGGTGTACAGTATGAAAATCGCGATTTTGGCTGAAATTTGTCAAAAAAGTTTTTTACCGTGAATTGGTACTTTAGTTATTGGAGAATCTAAGAAAGGGTCATTGATGCCCGAATATTTGATTAAAATGATGATAAAAGCAATGTTTTGTGACGTGGTCAGCACGAAATTGACAAACTTTTCTTGAAAACGTCTAATGTTTTGTGTGATTATTCATAAATCTGCTTCAGTCGTTTAGTAGAAAGCTATACATCGTTAGAAAGCTCTTTCTGTACTGATTTCAAATATGGCGCTCTTGCGATTACTTTATGTACGTAGAAGCTACAATCGACCTTTCTTTAACCATACTATGGGATTGTTTGAAAGGTCACGTGCTAATCAGCGTAAAATGATTGGTCAATTGTGGAATCCGAGAGATCTGATTGGTTGATGACATCAGCGGATCAATCCGTTAGGCCAAACAGCAACACAGTTTTTTCGTCCTTATCGAATTGGAAGATGAAACTGATTGAAAGTCACAAGAAATTGCTTTACATCATGAAAAAAACAGAGTTCGATCACTACAAAGTGTAAGGAAGTAATGGGAATGCATGCCATCTTCTATCTGAGAGTAAGTGGAAGAGAAAGTTATGTCTGGACCTATTAAATGAAGACAAGATGCTGTCATGAGAGTGAATGAGTTTCTCAAAGGGTTAAGAGTTGTTTGGTCTC
Organism: Mastigias papua; assembly: GCA_964019165.1. Classification (NCBI taxonomy): domain Eukaryota; kingdom Metazoa; phylum Cnidaria; class Scyphozoa; order Rhizostomeae; family Mastigiidae; genus Mastigias; species Mastigias papua. The sequence goes on along the minus strand of OZ025286.1, from coordinate 7,001,795 downwards.
AGTATTGAAAACATTATGAATTAAAGAACGCGTGAAAATGATAGAAAAATCGACAATAGTTGTCATATATTCACGAAACGATCTCTGAACAAACTGCTTAGCTGCTTATGTTGCCCACATTCTAAAGAGGTTCACGTCAAGTTTGATCGAAGGAAATGTTATTGGGGTTTATCCAAAAGCTCGACTTATTATAGCAATTTTATGGTGGTAATGAATGAAGTCTTCTCAAGTGAATACATAATGGATAATCAGTGAAGCAATAGGCCATTTGAGGCAAATATCACGGCATTGTTTACCTCGATGGGGGCATTGGGTCTGGCCTTTGTGCCCCAGTAAAGATTTGTCAACAATGATGAAAATGCCACATTTTTCCATAGCACTGCATATCACTGTATCAAGTTAATGATGTTAAATGGCAACCAAGAAACATAAAACGAAATATGTAAAATGTTTGGTGAGGTATCTGACAGAAATTTATAGAGATTGATAATTTACCAGACAAAGATGGTATTGACATTGCCGCATCCTATTATGGAAATCATAGATCTTATAGTGGTATCAGAATTGTTATAGACTTTATTACTGGATTCCCTATTGTTTGGTTAAGTCATCACCAGAAGTTTCCAAAAACAGATGATCAAGATTATAAAGAAATGACAAAAACATTTGCGTAAGTGTTTGGAGGATTTTGATGACTCAGAAAGTTCCAGGGAGCAAGAATATAAAGAAGTTGTATGATATTAGCCACTTTATTATGCCAGCTAGGGTATTCTTTCATACTATCAGATGTTGGTTGAAAATCATGAGATAATCTTGTAGATTTTCAAGTGTCTGGAAATGCAATTTTGATACCAAAGGAAGGAAGCTTGTTAACTATATCTGAAAGCATATGGAGCAGTTATTATACAGAAAGTAGTCTTTGCTGAAAATGACCAGACAGTATCACAACAGGGGGTATGAGACAATATCTACAAATTTTGGAAAAATATTGGTCTGTTGGAATAAAGGCTGTTTACATTTCTCTTAAAGTTGCAGTGTGCCAATGTTCAAAATGAGTTAATTCTTTGAGACTGGCAGGTCATGGGTATGGATTGTGGCCAACATTTGCTTAAAGATTCCCAGTAGGAATGTTCATTGAAAGAGTATGAAAAGCAACTAGAGCTTTACCAAAAGCTCTTTATACTGAAAAAGGAACAGCCTTGAACTTAAAAAACTTTTTGAGTGAAGAAGTGCAGAATTAAACAGGTTGCGGATTCTAGAAGGCTGGATAATGTGATTTATTTTTCTTATCAGAAATTTTAGAACCTATGGATAGAACCTTTTCTGACATTTTAATATAAACTTTGTTGATATGCTGACACATTTTACTTGGTTTATGCTCATTATTGGTTTGCTACAAGGACTATATGTGTAAAGGAAAGTTTGTTGGCCATTTTCTAACAACTTTGATTTCACGCAAGTAGACAATCTTGTGGAGCCTTAATATCTGAAACTACCATAGGTACATTATTATGCTATACCTCATTTTAAAGCTTAGTATTCAAAGAGTGCAGAGAAGTGCAGGTTTTTGATTTGATTCTTTCATGGACAGAAATAATGAAGCAAAAGCATTGCACGGTAGCGTCAATTATCCTATTTTCGGAAGGAATACTGTGTATCTCAGAAAGTATTTGGAGCAGCTAAAAGCACATTAAATCTCTGCATTCCTTAATTAGAAAGCTACAAAATGACACCTTGGGATTTAAGATATTTCTTATAGATCCTAAGATTAAGGCTTCCTAAGTAACCACCAAAATGTGTATTGTTCTTGTGTTGCTATGGAAACCAGTTGCTATTTTTAACTCAATTATTGATTTTCCCATTCATTAACCTCCAAGCACTCTACCTTATGAATTTCATCTAATTTGAGCAATTACTAACGAAAATAGTTTTTGTACTGTACACCCACCTTAAGAAGCATAGAAATTTATTCCGGATCCTGTTTCTATTTGTATATTTCTAGATGGAAGAGGCTAGATTTAAGCATTAATCTATAACATAGGGTTTGAGGGGAAGTTCGAGGATTTACGGCAGGATTACTGTTTGCAGGATACTCCAGCACTTTTCCGTACTACAGGGGCCTTGTATATCGGGCATTTTCGTATGTGCCTGGCTGCGGAGGACCATATGCGTAAATGTGGAGAAGCATTGATATAAGAGGAATAAAAGAACGCTCAGAAGGTGGAATCGAACCACTCCGACGCTAATCGGCCACAGGTTTGAAGCCTGTACCCCGCACCAGCGAGGATCATCCAAGCAGGTATTGTTCAGTTGAAGATTGAATAAATAAGTCAAAATATTGATTCCTGCGACAATTGTGGGTTAGATAGCACGCATGCGTGAATATCATTCTAATAGCTTCACAATTTACACGTTTTTCTATATAAGAAACACATTTTCTACTTTCAGCCTGGATGTTTCTTAATATTTTTTCAACTTCAGCTTTAAATGTTTCTTAAGTGGTTCTTAAAATTCTTGAAATTTCCTATAGCAATGTAGCAACTATGCGACAAGAAACTGAAGTTTTAAATTAACAACATTTCAGAGACAGATATTGCTTGTATTTTGTTTCCAGTTTAATTAAATCGTTTCTCGCAAAAACAGATTTTTCAAGCTTACTTTTGAAACTCAGCCTGCCTGTGTTTTTTAATTGTTTCTTAATTTTTGCCTGATTTGAGCCTCATGTTTATTATATACTTGTTTCTTTTAAAAAAAAACACGTGTACTCTACAAACATGCTCAATGAAATGATTTGCTTCACATCGACTGCTATAATACAAAGAAGTACAAATACATAAAATTCGAAGCATCGTTTCAACTGCTTACTCCAGCATGGATTCTTCTACAACGGCCTATATACTTCAAAATTATCCTTGTCAGCTGGACAAGAGGATATTCCACGATACGGCAAATCAGCAAATAAAAAAGTATACAATGGCCAAACAATAGTTGCTGCTGAAAACCCTTGTGCTTATTGGCCATTGATGAGCCCGGAGGGCAGTGGAGTGCCAAAGAGCTTTTGAGTGGGGGGGGGGGGGTGACAAGAGAAATTTACCGACGGGGTTGATTGAAGATAGTTTATCATAACGTACAAATGACAGATTTAGTTCAAGTCTTCGCCGAAATTCTGACACACTATTATCGTTGTGTAAACTGTTACCAACATGGCATAAAATTACCGACAAGGCACAAAATTACCGACAAGGCACAAAATTACCGACAAGGCATAAAATTACCGACGACTTCTGCAAAAAGTGGAGGTGTGACACCCCACACCCCCTACTTCGGCACGCCCCTGCTGGAGGGGAGCATATCAGTAGGAAAAGCCCGCATGTTTTGTGAAATAGCTAAAAAATTACAAAAAATTCATACAACAAATCACAAAAATCTTGTATACTTTTTACAAGTGATACACCCCTCCAACCAATGAGTCGCTTCGAGCAACTTGACTTGACTCGTTTTAGAGCCTGATTACATAAGGAGGGCTGGCCTTCCTACCCGAGACAAATACTTGTAGCCGAGATCTCGGTAACAATAAGAAGTATACTCAGTTTTGAGATTGCACTTACATGCAGACTAGGGACGTCGGGGCACCGCCCCTCCCCCATTAATTTGCAGTCCGGTATTAAATGAAAAAAGCACGAAAAATATTGAAACTGTTGTCACTGAATGACTGTCGAGGGCAACCTATGATGGGGTAAGTAAGCATGCTTGGTCACAAATCTAGTGTAGTCACTCAGACTACAAACATCCAGCCAAAAGCTTTATCCACCCACTGCCATTGTCACTCACTAAGTATAACTGTAAAAGTATTAACTTGGAAGCGTTCGAGCTATGCTGATGACATAGACGTAACTGCCTTGAAAACTGAGCTTCTAGCTTTTAAAGAAATTTTTAAGGAAAAAGCGAGTCACTTCGATGATATCATAAGAGCGTTAGAAGAAACCTCAGAAGAAACAATCTCAGATTCCAGGTTGTTATTTCCAAATGATATAATTGTAATTTCAATTGCTATTCGTAAACCCCGCCACAAGTGCCACACCAGACAGATAGTTTTCTGTAGCAAGAAGATTCAACTGCTGCTCAAAAACCCTGCCACATGTGCCCCCCCCCCCCAAGAAAGATCGTTTCCTGCATCAAGACCTGGTTACGATCAAGCATGTCAGTGTTGCAAATAATTCTGCGTTGCTGAACAGTATGTGACACAACAATTTCGGAACTGTTATTAAATCAGACTTGTAACTTCATTTCAGCTAGACTGTCTGTGTTATTCTTTTTGAAAGTGTTAATATAAAAAGGTATCGTTTCATTTTTTACTGCAACGCAGACAGAGGTTGGGTTGAGGTAACTATTATGTGTTGGAGTAGTTGGTCTTCTTGTGCAAAAAGGTGTATCTATGAATGAAACTTGGCTCTCCTTAATTGAAATATAACTTAGCGCATTAAATTGTACGTTTTCACATCAAACATATCGTAGGAGCATCAAATTTGATACTAAACTATTAGAATACTGTGTAATAAAATATGCGACTTTTAAGAAGCTGTATGGTGAAAGATGTATTGAAATAGGATTTGATAAAGTTATATTATTCAACGCATTTTTCGAGAATAAGATACCATAAAAGACCATTTTCTATGTCCTCATATTTCAAAAGCACTAAAAAGTGATGCTGTAGCCAACACGGATAAACAGAATTCCACGCTTATCGGCGATCCTGGTGAACCTAATTCAATTGGCCCCTCCAGTTTCAAAATCGTTTCGACACCCCTGTAGACAGGGCCAGCCTTTGATGCCGAGATCTCACACGCCCGAAGGAGGGCTGGCTCTGTTTCTAGGGCCAGCAACACGTTGTCTTCGTCGCGTAATCGTTTTGATAGGACTGGAAAGAGGGCTGGAGTCAGGCCTCTTGATAGGGCCAGCTTTCCTTATGTAATCAGCCCCTAACTTCTAACTGAACATACATAAAAAGTCAAAGTTAGAGAAAGAAATGTCTGCTAGCAATCGACCTGAAGAAAAGGAAAAAAGTGCTACCCCATACTCATGCTGAATATGGCTTGGTAAAGCTCGATTACAAAAACAAAGCACAAAAATACAACAGTGCAATTTGCATGAAAAATGCATAATACGCAGTGAAGTAAACTGGAGGCTTCATGAACTAGGTCAAAATGTAAATGTTTCATTAGAATCGGCAGAATTACCAGGAGGGTCCAGCTCACTGGAATGTGTCGATTCATTATGTGCATCTACTGTCCTCGGCGTAGAGTGAATCATTGGAGAGACTTGACTATCTATGCCAACAGACTTAGTTCTCGACCTGCTACTTCTTGATCTCCTCAGTACAAATTCGTCCGAACTTGATGAAGAGTCACTGATGATTCTTAAGCTCTCCGAAGAACGCCGGAACTTGGGCATAAAGTCATCATCACTATCACTTTCTGCTAACTGAGTATGACTGGTAGTGCCCGGCACTTTATTTAGTGAGGAACTCTGGCTTGCACCAGAAATTTGATCCGATTTCGATTCATACATTTTCGCTCTCTTTTGAGAAGATTGATCAATTTTTACAAAGGATACCTCAAAATCAGATTCGCCTGAACTCGAAGTACAATGCCTGCCAAAAGTAGTTGGAACACCACACAATTGTATAGATTTCCGACTCCTGCCGCTTCTCCTTGACACCACTTAAAATGTAGACCCCCTCCCCCCCTGAAACAATGTTGATTCGATAGCGGAGACCAGTAGCTTTAAAAACACGCATCACTTTTGGCCTTCGAGTTGCCCATATTTGCTTCATACAACATTGTTTAACGGGGGAGGGGATGCTATAGCTCATCTATAGCGTAAATCATAGCAAGTGTTCCAAGACTTTTGGCAGGCATTGTCTGAATTTTATATTCGAACCTATACGATACAGCCGTACAACCTTTCCCAAACATGGGGTAATTGAGGGCGCTGATTTCATTTCCGCTGACGAAATCTCAATTAGGTAACACCTTACCGAGATACTGGCAGGGGGCTTGACAAATCCCCTAAATTCAATGATGATTATGATGTCATGTTTCTTTGCTAATGAATTGTAAATGAAGGAAGTAAATTCACAAATGAAACAGATAGTCGACCTCTCTACCAGCATATGAAAAGAAGATATCGACTTGATTACACCTTTTCTTTGTGTATTTCGATAATAGAGTTGCGGAGTCGTTTACCTATAATTGATCTTACAGTAGCAACAATGCATCATTGTCTAAGCAATAGGTAAGCTTTAGGGCTTCAATCAAGTATTGACTGGCGCATTGCATCTGTTTTCTGTTTTATTTGATTTTTAACTCAAGCTGATCAGCTAGATCTGCCATGGGGATTTAAAGCATAGCCATGTATAGATAAATATACATATAAAAATATAAGTATAAATAAATATATAGAAATATAGGCAAATACCTTTATATATAAATATACATTTATACAAATATATATAAATATGTATGAATAAATATATATATTTATATATATGTTGATACCTATATTAATATCTATATGTTCATATACACGATATATATATATAATGAAGGGGGTGCGTTCCTCTGCTTTTCCTTGTGCGAATGTGCCTACTTTAGAAGGAGCCCGATCCACGAATGTTACAGGTATAGAACCCCTCTTCTTAGTATCGAGGCTACTGACTTGCATAATGACTGACGTCATGGCCGACTATCTCAACGGTCTACACAACGGTCTACAAACTTTGGAAAATGAAAATAAATGTTATGGTAGAGATTTCGACATTGAGAACTATGCACAAGATAGCTTTTCTAACGAGTATTTCACCTGCAATAGATTGCGTACAGTTATTGTACCATTGCCGAGGAAAAGATGAAAACGTCAACGGTCTACACTTTTTGTGAAATAGTTTAATACTAGGTCAAATTTATTTTCAAAAAAGTGTAGACCGTTGAGATATTTGCTAATTTTGCTGAAAATGCTCATTATTCGGCAGAGACTACACAACATGCACAAACTAGCACATAAAGCACAACGTTTGGGAACCATTTTTGGGGTAATACTTCTCACTGGAAGGGACAGTGGGAGTTATAGAAAGTGTAGACCGTTGTAGACCGTTGCTCGTAGCCATTGTGTACAAAGATGAACTCATGCGAAGCGTGCAAACTGCGAAGGACAATTACGTGTCTATGGAGTTGATGACATAGTTATTGTAGTAGTAATGTTGCGCAACAATATTCACAGGATATAGCTGCTTTCTGGCTTTGAATATCAACATCGTGCTTGAAATCGGAAAGTTTTCCAGGAACAGTGATGATTTCTAATGATTTCTATTTCCCGATCGTCAATAACTGAGCGATATTCGGGCGTTTGGTGGGGTAAGATGGAAGTATCTTTGTGTCCTCTCTAATAGCAAAGCATATAAAAAAGGTAACTGCCAGTTTTATGCTGCTTCATAACTGCACTGATTGAATATAACTCCTGATGCTGTAACAGACTGAAAGGATTGGAATATTGCAGGGGAGAACTTGTTTCTGCCTACTACCTCAGTGCCAGCGTTACTGTAGGCAATTAAATAAGCTTTGTTCACACTATTCCTGCATAGTTATAAGGACATTGCAGTGTCATGAGAGTCTGAAATAGTCTTCTACGCTTACTATTAAAGTTTTCTTAACTGGTACAATATGGAAATGCGGTAAAATATAAATATTCAGCTTTGTAACGGCTCAGCTTTTATCCCCCATCTCATGAGAGGACAGATTTCGCTTCCAGTTCATGTAGCTCAGGTTGTTATTTAAAAGGCAATTCTTTGAGCGCAAAAGTTGCAGGCTCGAAACTTCCTACATAATTTTAATGATATATAAAGAATAAGGTTTACTTATTATCAGTTACACTTACCTCACTTGTACTAGTAATGTACTGCAATGTATACATTTTTAGATACCCCAATGACATAAAAACGTATAACTTGTTTATTTATTTTCTCTGCTGTTTATCTAAGAATTCTACCCATATGTCCGATATATGCTAATAATATGAAGAGGAGATGATCGCAGTGCATTTCAATTATTTTTGACAGCATTTGTACTATAGTTGAAATTTCTAGACTTTTTTGCTGAATTTTCGTCAATAAACTGCATATAAAGACATCACATTAGCACGAAAGCTAATGATCCCGTGGAGATATGGCTCTGATTTCGCTAAAAATGAAATCAGCACCCTCGAAAACCTATTAGTATGATCCATCGTTGGAACTCTACCTGTCCTCCTCAAATATGAGATTCAGACAATGCCTGCCAAAAGTAGTTGGAACACCACACAATTGTATAGATTTCCGACTCCTGCCGCTTCTCCTTGACACCACTTAAAATGTAGACCCCCTCCCCCCCTGAAACAATGTTGATTCGATAGCGGAGACCAGTAGCTTTAAAAACACGCATCACTTTTGGCCTTCGAGTTGCCCATATTTGCTTCATACAACATTGTTTAACGGGGGAGGGGATGCTATAGCTCATCTATAGCGTAAATCATAGCAAGTGTTCCAAGACTTTTGGCAGGCATTGTCTGAATTTTATATTCGAACCTATACGATACAGCCGTACAACCTTTCCCAAACATGGGGTAATTGAGGGCGCTGATTTCATTTCCGCTGACGAAATCTCAATTAGGTAACACCTTACCGAGATACTGGCAGGGGGCTTGACAAATCCCCTAAATTCAATGATGATTATGATGTCATGTTTCTTTGCTAATGAATTGTAAATGAAGGAAGTAAATTCACAAATGAAACAGATAGTCGACCTCTCTACCAGCATATGAAAAGAAGATATCGACTTGATTACACCTTTTCTTTGTGTATTTCGATAATAGAGTTGCGGAGTCGTTTACCTATAATTGATCTTACAGTAGCAACAATGCATCATTGTCTAAGCAATAGGTAAGCTTTAGGGCTTCAATCAAGTATTGACTGGCGCATTGCATCTGTTTTCTGTTTTATTTGATTTTTAACTCAAGCTGATCAGCTAGATCTGCCATGGGGATTTAAAGCATAGCCATGTATAGATAAATATACATATAAAAATATAAGTATAAATAAATATATAGAAATATAGGCAAATACCTTTATATATAAATATACATTTATACAAATATATATAAATATGTATGAATAAATATATATATTTATATATATGTTGATACCTATATTAATATCTATATGTTCATATACACGATATATATATATAATGAAGGGGGTGCGTTCCTCTGCTTTTCCTTGTGCGAATGTGCCTACTTTAGAAGGAGCCCGATCCACGAATGTTACAGGTATAGAACCCCTCTTCTTAGTATCGAGGCTACTGACTTGCATAATGACTGACGTCATGGCCGACTATCTCAACGGTCTACACAACGGTCTACAAACTTTGGAAAATGAAAATAAATGTTATGGTAGAGATTTCGACATTGAGAACTATGCACAAGATAGCTTTTCTAACGAGTATTTCACCTGCAATAGATTGCGTACAGTTATTGTACCATTGCCGAGGAAAAGATGAAAACGTCAACGGTCTACACTTTTTGTGAAATAGTTTAATACTAGGTCAAATTTATTTTCAAAAAAGTGTAGACCGTTGAGATATTTGCTAATTTTGCTGAAAATGCTCATTATTCGGCAGAGACTACACAACATGCACAAACTAGCACATAAAGCACAACGTTTGGGAACCATTTTTGGGGTAATACTTCTCACTGGAAGGGACAGTGGGAGTTATAGAAAGTGTAGACCGTTGTAGACCGTTGCTCGTAGCCATTGTGTACAAAGATGAACTCATGCGAAGCGTGCAAACTGCGAAGGACAATTACGTGTCTATGGAGTTGATGACATAGTTATTGTAGTAGTAATGTTGCGCAACAATATTCACAGGATATAGCTGCTTTCTGGCTTTGAATATCAACATCGTGCTTGAAATCGGAAAGTTTTCCAGGAACAGTGATGATTTCTAATGATTTCTATTTCCCGATCGTCAATAACTGAGCGATATTCGGGCGTTTGGTGGGGTAAGATGGAAGTATCTTTGTGTCCTCTCTAATAGCAAAGCATATAAAAAAGGTAACTGCCAGTTTTATGCTGCTTCATAACTGCACTGATTGAATATAACTCCTGATGCTGTAACAGACTGAAAGGATTGGAATATTGCAGGGGAGAACTTGTTTCTGCCTACTACCTCAGTGCCAGCGTTACTGTAGGCAATTAAATAAGCTTTGTTCACACTATTCCTGCATAGTTATAAGGACATTGCAGTGTCATGAGAGTCTGAAATAGTCTTCTACGCTTACTATTAAAGTTTTCTTAACTGGTACAATATGGAAATGCGGTAAAATATAAATATTCAGCTTTGTAACGGCTCAGCTTTTATCCCCCATCTCATGAGAGGACAGATTTCGCTTCCAGTTCATGTAGCTCAGGTTGTTATTTAAAAGGCAATTCTTTGAGCGCAAAAGTTGCAGGCTCGAAACTTCCTACATAATTTTAATGATATATAAAGAATAAGGTTTACTTATTATCAGTTACACTTACCTCACTTGTACTAGTAATGTACTGCAATGTATACATTTTTAGATACCCCAATGACATAAAAACGTATAACTTGTTTATTTATTTTCTCTGCTGTTTATCTAAGAATTCTACCCATATGTCCGATATATGCTAATAATATGAAGAGGAGATGATCGCAGTGCATTTCAATTATTTTTGACAGCATTTGTACTATAGTTGAAATTTCTAGACTTTTTTGCTGAATTTTCGTCAATAAACTGCATATAAAGACATCACATTAGCACGAAAGCTAATGATCCCGTGGAGATATGGCTCTGATTTCGCTAAAAATGAAATCAGCACCCTCGAAAACCTATTAGTATGATCCATCGTTGGAACTCTACCTGTCCTCCTCAAATATGAGATTCAGACAATGCCTGCCAAAAGTAGTTGGAACACCACACAATTGTATAGATTTCCGACTCCTGCCGCTTCTCCTTGACACCACTTAAAATGTAGACCCCCTCCCCCCCTGAAACAATGTTGATTCGATAGCGGAGACCAGTAGCTTTAAAAACACGCATCACTTTTGGCCTTCGAGTTGCCCATATTTGCTTCATACAACATTGTTTAACGGGGGAGGGGATGCTATAGCTCATCTATAGCGTAAATCATAGCAAGTGTTCCAAGACTTTTGGCAGGCATTGTATCAAACAATGCGCTTGAACTCGCGCTTGCTTCATGTCGAAAGTTTTCAGACTTCTTGCCAACTGTCTTTCTTTTGTCCTCGTCTACTTTGCTAAAAAAAGATGTAATATTTTGAGATTTACACTGTCTCTTTTTTAATCTACCAGAATTTATTTTCGGAGACTCTTCAGTACTCTTCAATTTGATCTTGTTTCTACCTGACACCGAAATATTCCTCTGCCGCTTTTTGGCATCTCTTTTTGAACCATCCATACCTTTTGTGGACTTTCCTTTACGAGAATTCGAAACAACAGTTTTTCTTCCTAGACTGCTTAGAAAACGACCTTCAGTTGATAGTATCGGAGATGAAGACAAGATCTTGCTGCCTCTTATCTTGCTGTTGTTTAGTGACAATACTGGCGAACCAATCAAAGGGGATCTAGTATTTTCAGCTCCAGTATAAGCAGCGTTCGTCAACGGGGTGCTTTGAACCCGATGTTTTTGATTTAGCTCAATCGTCTGGTTTACCTCTTCATCCGAAATTACGACTAAATTCGAATCTTTACTTGGAGAACCTCCATGAGGCCCTGTTTTAATGCAAGCCTCATGCTCAACTTCGTCCTCATGCTCAAACTCGTCCTCGTGCTTAAGACTTCTATCATTTATTTTCTCGACCGAAGTTGAACAATTGCAAATGCATTTGGAGGGAGAAATGTTATTTCTGCAAAAGTCTGCATGCAGTTTTTCAACAACCGGTATCACCTTTGTCACTGACTCAGCTAGCATTTGAATTGTTTTGTATTCTGGGCTTTGGTAAAAAGTGCTCTTTTCTCCACTTCTAGAACACCGCTGTGGTGTTCTACAAAGATAGGCTCTGGCAGGATTCTCCTCAAGAGCCATCCGTTCGACAGGATCAATGGAAGATAATTGCTGATTATCATCCTCTGAAAACGATGAAGTGTAACCTGCGGATTCCTTTTCTTTAATTGAAGTACTTGTATTAACTGGTAGATCAAGATTCAAAGCTGAAGGTTTACTAGTCAACTGACTAGTCGTTTGATTCACTTCATCTGTTGCACGCAAGGTGTTGTCGACAGCTGTCTGGCCCCCTCTTTTAGATCTTGCCTTGACCTCGTTGATAAGTGATTCGTACTGTTCCCTATGCTTGACCGCTGTAAGATTTACAATACTCATTTTAAAAAATCACTTAAAATATTTATACAGGATAATGGTTTCATTTAACAGTGTTTTCAAACTGATCTGCGGTAAACAAAAAGGAAATATTACACTCTTTTAAAGATATCACTAACTATTCAGTTAGATTCTGCTGACAAAGCCGACTTCAGCGATACACATACAGACGATTTCAGCGATACAGACTTCAGCAATCAGTGGTGGATACTAGAGGGGTGGTTATCTCCAATAATTTCAAACAGCAGTGGAATTTTAGGCCGTGGTCGCTAAAAGTGTTCCTCGGTGCTTCATTCTAGATTCCTGTGGTCTGCTTGCAGTTCTCCCCTCCCCCCACCCCATAAACAGTCAAGAATCTACCATTGCACTTAATATTCAAGGGCTTACTACTCATAAATATATACACTCCAATGCTTGTACAACTACATGTATACACTTCTACAGAGCCAGTGCTCAAACTAATGGTCGTTCACTCGTGTAAACGAGCAAAATTAACCAAAAAACGAGTAAAAATTATGAGCTAGTCGTTCTCATGGAAGAATGAAAGTCTTAGCCTGTGAATCTTGGTTTCACATTTGCTAAATCCGCACCACGTAATATTGTAAAATTGTTCTCTCAGTCGGGTTGTTTACGTTAATAATATCCACTCTATAATCGCCATTTTGAAAGCAGTGGGGGAATAGACCGGGCTAAGTTCTTAGTCCACTCCATTGCAAAATGTGAAGACGTCATACAAACATCACGCAAAAACGAAAAGCAGACAGGACTAGTAGAATTGCCTTCAGGATTGGTAGATGCCATCCATTACTAGTCCCAGGAAAACTGACTGAAAAAGTTAGTTTCGAGCACTGAAAACTATGAAGAAATCAGTGTAAAGTCAATCTTCCTCAACTGCACACAATAAGAGCTTTAAAACGGAGTTGCATTGAGTCACTTACTTCCGTACTTAAATATATCTTCATTATAAATTTATTTCAGATTTCAAAGAAGAATACCCGCCAGCATAAATGATGAAAATTAGAATGATGTTTAGAAAAGAAAAACTCTCAGTTGCAACTCCAAGATTTGTGCTTCGTTCGATCACAAATCAAATCTCCCCTTCTTTCCAAGGCTTTTACAATATAAAATTTACGAAAGTGTAGGAAAGGCTTCCATCGACTTGAATACAAACGCGCACTTCATGAGATTTGAAAGATGACTTAGAAGCAGGTCAACTAAATTTAAAATCAGCTTGCTACTCACAATGCTTGACGTTAAGCTCTTGTTTTTCTTTATCACTTTTTGACAAATCAAATGTTTGAACCTAGAAAAAAAATCTATGCGATAGATATATCTAGGTTGTTAATTCTAATTTGACAAGAGTGCTCCGTACCTAAGATTATATAGTATTTTAGTACTATAGGAAATCATGAGATGTACAAATTGCTACATGTCGAGGATTCTGCGGTCATCTCAAAGTTTGAAACCATGCTGGTGTACACCATCACCTACTCACAAATCACCAACAGAATATTGCTAACAAGCTAATAAAACCAACAAAACCTCTGGCTAACACACCCCTCATTCTCGCCCCAACAATCCTGGGTACAGTTCCATCATGTGTTTTACATCGAATTAGATAAAGAATTACAGTTTGGGACGGGGGGCATTCAGAAGATGTAAATGCTAGGAGGTCATAAATATCACTAAAAGACTTCAAAAAAGAGCTATAAAGATTAGAACGTACGATATTATCTCTCTTCTGATTGCAAGAAAATAACAAGATCAACAAGAATCAAATTGTAAAAGCTCTGGAGGCATCAAACACCTCTCAGAAAGCTTATGTCCCAAGTGAAAAGATAGAAATTCTAACAAAACATTCGACTACTGACCAAGACGCGTCCTTTGTCAAGTTTCTTTTGGATCGCCTCTGTAGACTCAACCTGCCTCTTAATATCTGAAACTGTAGGACAAAGTGCGTGATACAAAGATCCACACCGATGTTGGAATCTAAAAAGTGAAAAATGAGTAGCAAAGAGCCAGAAACTAAAGGAAATCCGAACTTACCTGACATAGGGTTAATAGCATCACATTGAGAGTTGTAAAGCAAGTAGAAATTCTTTAAGCGACTTTGAAGAAGCTGTGTGGGACAGAATGTAAATAAATGATACTTTTTAAAAAAATTCATAACTCTACAAAATTAAATATTTGCCATCATCAGCAAAGAGTCAAAGCAGTAAACTCACAAAAAACTGTGAAATTCTTGGCTCTGCCGGCTAGTAGACAGCATATCTAATAACCCAGGCTACAAGTACACAATAGAGTCCTATGAGAAAGAATGAGCCCAGTAAAGTACTATGAAGAATAATGAGTCCAAACCTTTTTGTCTCCCTTGGAAGAGAGGCCATACTCTTTAAGCTTTTTCCTCAGTTGCTTATCTGAGAGTCCACTGATAACGAGATTTGGCAGTTTCTTTCGAGATTCACCTTCTCTAATAGGCCTAGCCAGAGAAAAACAACATGAATATAAATATACATGAATTAACATCTATGTCCTGTGGATGGATAATATCAAAGAATGGACACATTTAAGTTATGTAGATTGTGCAAGGAAAGCAAACGACCGAGAAAGCTGGAGATCCATGAGAGTCAACCAGCTGGGAGCAGATGACACCCAATGATGATGATAAACATATATATCTACACACACGCATTCATGCTAATACGTACGGAGGCGTGACAGAAAAGATGAAGAAGGAGCAACAGAGAATGTGGATATAAAAAGTCTCCCATAGCCACCTGCAAAAGAATATCAACAATAATGATTTCATAGGTACCAAAGCAATAAATGAATGGCAGGAGCTCCGACTCTCATCTCTTCCAGAGAAATACGCAGCTGCTATTATGGAGCGAGAAATTAACACCAAGGGAACAATGAAAAGAAGAGAGAAGGATCCTGAGGATATAAACTATAGGATCTGTGGTAAAAATGAGGAGTCAATATACCACCTCATATGTTCATGCCCAGTGCTGGCCTCTGCCGTGTACCTTCACACAAGAAATAGCCAGGTAGCAAGAATGCTGTGCCAGGAAGTACTCAACAATGAACGCATGGAATTCAACCCTCCGGAAGTGACAATCAAAGGTCACCTAGAAGTATGGTGGGACCATAAAGTCACAGCAACAAGAAAAACTGCAGCACAATAGACCGGACATGATAATATGGAACAAGCAAGTATTAACATGCAAGCCAGTGAAAGTAACATGCCCGCTTGATACCAACATCGAACAAACTTATGAATTCAAGAAACAGAAATATATCAAACTTATAAGTCAAATGCAACTACTGTATCTGCAATATATATATTATATATATATATATATATATATATATGTGTGTGTGTATATATTTATATATATACATATATATATATATATATATGTATATATATATATGTGTGTGTATATATATATATATATACATATACATATATATATATATATATATATATATATATATATATATATATATATATATATATATATATATATATATATATATATATATATATATATATATATATATATATATATATATATATATATATATATATATATATTTATATTTATATATTTACATATACAATAAATGAATAAATAGTGGTATCAAAGAAAATAGTTGTCT
>OZ025286.1:6950687-6980687 GCA_964019165.1 Mastigias papua | reverse complement strand
TGCCAACTCCTTGTCAACCCATGTATAAACTTGACAATCTTAATTGTGGAACACCTTAATATAATATCAGATGTAAATTCATATGAAGTATTTCTCCAGTATGTCCCATAATAAATAATAACCATCTCAACATACCATGCAGCTTCAGCACAAAGTGGCACATTCCCAGACGTATTGCCTTCACTTCGAAGTCTTCTCCGTTTCACAACAGGTTCGCCAGTATTGCTATTGTCTTCTGTAGTAAATTGCAACCTATGAATGAGGCATAAGGAAGACAGTGATTACACGAAGCCACACAATAACAAACATTCAACTACCAAATAAAACAAACCGAGGCCATCTTCAATTAACGAGAATTTCTATAAAAAAAGGACATGCGAACGGAACAACAACACTTCACACGCACATACAAGAAATACCCATTAACTTTCACTGAAGTACCACAGGGCTCTTATCTAGGTCCCTTCTACTTCTCATTTTCATTAAAATCTACCACAAGTTCTTCGCAAGATGCAAATGTTCATTTATGCTTACAACACTGGAATTTCCACCAGTCTTATAATTCGATATAAATACGCGAGGTACTAAGAACAACATTAAGCAACTACATATTTCATTAAAAGGAAACAGGGAGCAGGTTGCACTATATAAAGCAATGCCAATAAAACATCTATTTCGAAAGACTTACTATGATTGCAGAGCTCTACGGTCAAATTAGGGAATAGTCATTATCTATGGTCGGGGTGGCGGCTGAAGAGAACTAGTGTTTCCATAAAGGCGAAGGATATCAAGGAACTAAGAAACTAAGGGTGTGAAAACAGAAAGAGATGGAAAAAAGGAGAGCTTCACTTGCACTAGTACATTGTACTTTTCAATATAAGCAAGAGTGATATAGAGTGAAATAGACTGATAAGTTCATTTCTTTAATCTGGGAATTCCCAATTAGGGGTGCCCGCACCTCCAGGGGGTGCAAGACATCATTCCAAGGGGGGCGAGAAACGTCTGTCTTAACGACAGGAACTTCATCCGATTATTACACTCCGGCGGACTTGAGCAAAATATACGTTGTATGGGGTGAGAGGTCAGATCAGAAAGTTGCTAGAGTGCAGGAGTGAAAAATGGTTGGGAATCACTGCTGCAATCAATTGAAATGCAAATAGAAAGCCTCGGAAATATTCATCAGAACTGATCTTTTTTCAGAATAGAATTTTTTTCTATACATATAAGAAATCACATTAACAAAAGTGTGGAAACAACTCCAGCCCAATGGTATCCGAGTAAAAATTAAACGGCATTCCATTTAAGAGCTTTAAAAATGTGCACTAGGTTCTACATTTCACAAAAAATTTTTGCATGAAATAGTACGTTTTCAAGCGGAGGCCGTCTATTTTTTGATAAAAGACATCTAGGATTCTACTCGCAGATAACTGAAAATAGCAAAAAGTGTGTTAAAGCAGTTTCTAATTGAATCAACTCGTCGATACGGACAACAGCAGATACCGAAGTGAACACATCAAGATATGAACTTGCCTCTTTTTCGGCAGCTTGGAGGAGGAGGTTTTCTTCGATTCAGGATGTTTTTCATCAATGCGTGAACGACGAGTAGAAGGTTCTGAAACAAAAAAATAAGGGTGAAAGTGATAGCAACATTTTACAACAGCAACTTTTGACAATAGGTAAAAAGGTCTTTATGGTAAAAGAGAAAATAAAAACAAGATTTATTTAAAATTGAAAGTAAAAAAGAAATTTCTTGGTGATAAACAAGGATTTCTAGAGAAAGACAGGGATTTCTAAACAAGGATTTCTAGAGAGAGCAGAATCTCTAACAAATGACAAGACTGCTCAAAAGTGTAAACTAGGAATCAAACCAAACCTTTTTCATGCTTGAGATCATCAGCTACTCTGGATTCATTGTCAGAGAGCGTAGATGTACTACTTCCAGCAAAACCATCTCCCACTTCATTTCTTTTCATTACGATTTTCAGCTGGCAATCTTCATCTTTATCGATTCCACTACTTTCAACCTGCTTGCTCGCCCCTTCAGATCCGATATATGTCTCAGCAGTCTGAAATTTAAAGTTGTGTTAGGTCATTCCTATAGTAACCGGTTGTTACCCATGTACGGCAGAAAGTAATCTAGAACTGCTCAACGAAATCTTTCAGAGTTTCAGATATACCATGAATATAAGAAATAGATATCCTCCCCTGTTCGAACAAATCTAAAACCCCGTTAAAGGTGGAGATACGATCCCGTTGAACTAGTGCGAAACTGTGATTTCAAAACAGGTATGCTAATAATATTGTTCTATGCATGTAGCTAGCTAGCGCATTAGGACCGTATCAAAGTCAATTTTCATTATAAGGGGAACAGTTTCCCACTCCTCAACAAATCTGCACTCGGCCTTGACTTTTCCAGTGACATAGAGATCGAAATGAATCAGCATGGTAGGTTGAAACACAACCATAAAGGTAGATGTGCTGGAAATCATAAAGGAATCCTGAAATTAATCCACTGGAAAAGATGCTAAATTTCAAAGTCTGATGCAATTCCGTAGAAAAAGCAAAGCAATATATCAGAATTCCTAGTGCATACTGGTCCCCACTTTAGTCCGTCGACA
The DNA here is from genome assembly GCA_964019165.1 of Mastigias papua. Classification (NCBI taxonomy): domain Eukaryota; kingdom Metazoa; phylum Cnidaria; class Scyphozoa; order Rhizostomeae; family Mastigiidae; genus Mastigias; species Mastigias papua. Next base: position 6,978,069 of record OZ025286.1, on the reverse strand, counting down.
AGCTGGAGGCAATTGCTACATTTTTGCATTTGAATTTAGAGAGATCTTCCGAATTTAATATACCGTCTGTAAATTTGACTTCTTGCCCAGTTTTTGTATATCAAATGAAATGGCCTTGACCTAAGCAGCAGCAGAGACAGAAAAACACATCTGTTTACGAAAACGCTCAACAAAGACTGACTCAAATAACAAAGAATTACAATTCTGAATTTGCTGAAAGTCCTCTTGAGGCACATGAGATTCAAATCGAAACTCAATCGCCAATACAGCAGTTTTGGCAGCTTTATACACACAGGAAACCTGCTTTGGTTGCACGAAAAACATTGAGCATGACAATGAACAGGATTGGGTATATTTGTGTGTACTCAATGCTGGCAGCATTGGAAACAGCGATGAAAACAAAGCTGGCTCAACAACAAGCGGCATATATCATCATTCTTCCGATGTCTAAAAAATGTGCAAATGGATTATACATTTTCGGAGAAACGGCTCAAAATTATTGACTAATGAGCCTAAATGACGCTGCACATGGATCTAGACTCATTAACTTTGGTGTATCGATGAATTCAGTGATGTCAAATCTAATCCCTTTGTCTATTCGTGGCATTCAGCAGCTATTCCAAACTAACACCACTCAATGCTCTCTTCATGACTGGTGCATTTCAATCCACACCTGGGTATAAATATTAGTAGGGCAATTTTATTATTATGCATATCCTATACAGTAAAGAGCGTGTGCGAAATTAACCTACTAATATTTACACCCAGTCACTCTTTACCTTGAAAGCACCAGGTAAAAAAATGTTCAATGTAACTACATTCATGAATTTCACATACATTTTAAATGTAAAAATTAGTCCCACATACGATTCCGTACGTTGAGGAGTGCCTGATAAAGAGGAAACTTATCCTGAGCCGGTGGCATATTGAGGTAAGTTGGCCAATTCCTTTCCTCGCAGCCTTTAACTTCCCCAGTGTTGCCACCAGGTACCCATCTGCTGCTAGGTGGACAGTGAGCAAGCATCCCACCTTTGGTCAGAGGGCTCGGCTCGAATCATCGATGTTTTACACAGCAGTCAAGCGCCCTAACACTTGGCCACTCACATACATTTTAACATACATTTTTTGTTTTACGGTGGATGCCAAAATAGGCAGTAAATTTGCTGATGTAAAACTTGAAAAGTCATTTATGTTACTCATAGCGGACAAAAAGCTGTTACAGTTAAAGTTGTTTCCATGCTCGCTACTATTCCGAATAAACTCTGCTGAATTCGGTCCTGCTTTCTTCTTACAAAGCTGTTTGACAACTAGATAGATTACATAGGTTACCAACGGGTTACATATATTGCATGGATCACAGATTACATAGATTACAATGAAGAAATAGATAATGTAGATTACACAGATTAAGTAGTTAACATAGGGTACGCAGGTTATATGGGTAACATGTACTAAATGGATTAGGGATTACATGTAGATTAGGGATAAGGGATACTAAATGAATAAATAGATTTCGTAGATGAAGAGAGTTTCTGATTTCCTGCCATACTTAGAGTTTGAAGCAATTTTCATTCTACTTCATGTGAATTCGACCACACAAATATAAGTTGCAAAACACCAGTAGTTTTGGCTAGATCATAAAGAGTAGCTTGAGTTCATCAACAAAGACGAGAGAGAGAGATCTATATGGGATAAGCAACTTATCAGAAACAGTCATACATCGTAATTAATCATGTAAATAAAATGTAAACATACCTCTCCGCCTTCATTGCTCTGCTGCGATGCTCTTTTCTTCCGTCTAACATTTGATGTAGCGCTTACATTTCCCTTTTCTCTCAGCTTCAAATGCTTGTACTCTTTTAAGATTGAGAGCAGTTTAGGTCTGAAAGTAAGCAATTGTTGTATGTTAGTCAATGACAACTCTCCACGAATTGTAAGCACTTTTGATGTTACCGACTACCTGATGCAAGTGAGTTGATTGATATCTAAAAGTAGATTTTTCCATCTAGCGCATGCATCATTTAAGCTCGATTTTAAGTCTATGCAGGCTCACTCCGTTGCATCCTAGCTAGTCAGCTACAAATCATGAACAATAAGATGAACACAATAACCACATAAAAGCAAATGATATTTGTATACAATCCTGCGTATAGTACTTTTAACATTCCCATAGTTAAAGAAACGATTATGTTCATTGAGTGCTCTACAACTGGCATATTTACTCTACATATACAAAGCCACATAGATCCACTCAAGACTGCTGGTACTTGCTGAAAGCTACAAACAACCAAACTGCCCATGGTACCCTCCAGAAGATTGAAGTCGTTGATAGGTTTTCCTAGATAGGGTCTTACATTACAGATGACTGCAAGTCAACAAGAGACGTCAAACTCGTTTTGCAATGGCATTGTACAAGAAAACACAATCGAACACCATTTGGAAGAGCAGAAAGAATTCCACCAAATCCAAAATCAGGTTATTAAAGGTAATAATTTTATCAGTAGCCTTCTATGGCTGTCAATCGTGGACACTCAAAAAAGATACGGAAGCAAGAATTAAGAGCTTTGAATCTAAATGTTACAGACGGTTATTCAGAATACCGTACACTGAACATAAGTCAAATGAAGAAGTAAAGAACCGTATGGAATTAAAAGTTGGAAGGATCATAAATTTGTTAGATGTGGTGGGAAAAAGGATGCTACAATGGTTTGGTCACGTGGTGAAACAGAGTGTTGATAGCTTGGCGAGGGCTATACTAGAGGGTATGGTTGATTGCAAATGTAGCAGGGGTAGACCAGAGAAAAGCTGGATGATTAACATAATTAAATGGACAGGGGTGAAGGTGGTGGAGTTGATAAAAAAGACTCGAGACAGAGAGGCAAGGAAAAGTGTTGAGTGACGAAGCGTAGTTGAGCCCCCACGACCTGGTAGTTAAGGGACTATGATGGTGAATGATGATGACAATTCAGAACCCAAGAATCCACGAGATGGACCATGCACTCAGGTGGGATCTGTCTGTTAAAACAGCCAAACAAAGCAAACGGTTGACTCTATTTTATGCATACAATAAGAACCGGCTAAAATATTATACGACAAGTAAGAACATCTCCTGACCTTTTTTGCTGGCTATTCCAATAATTCAACCAACATATAAGCTACTTGAAAAGACTTTTCGTATTGCATGAAACATTGTTATAACTCACTGAAAGTATCTTCTAACTCCCCCTAAAGGCCAATGACTTTAGCCCAAAGCCATTTGTCTTGTGTACAGCTACCACTGCCAGTAAGTAATGTTTCAAAGGAGCATTCGTATTCCTCAAAGAGGATCTAAAGAACACGCCTATGTGTGCAGTTGATCTCTTTCTTTGCACCTTGACATGCTTTTTGTAAAAAATCGGTTTACAACAAAGCAATACTTGATGGCTAAAAAATTAAGAAAGTTCAATACTTGATTCTGGAGACCAAAGAAATTTGCTTTGTAGATACACAAACGAATTCCTATTTTATGCAAGCTCGTTATCTCTTTGTCTAATTTGCATCCTTTCTTGTGCCTCCTTAACTTTGCAATACCGCAGTGCTACATGAACTCGAACATTCTTGCTAAGGAAGTCGTGAGAAAGTTTTAGTGCTGAAAACATGCAAAAACTATGAAAGTCTCAGTGCTGGGTAAAGAAACCTGTCTTATAAAGAAACGTGTAATGTAGAATAGACAGATTGCAAGACAGTAGGTCTAACTGAAGTTCAGTCGAATAACCTCGTTTTAAACTACCAATGCCTGCTCTGTGTATAGTCTTGAAATGGCATTGATTTTCGAGTTTACTTTTTGAGCATGTTTCAGTTTCATTCATTGAATTATGACAGAATTACCTGAATTACATACATATGCATTTAAATATATATAAATATATATATATATATATATATATATATATATATATATATATATATATATATATATATATATATATATATATATATATATATATATATATATATATATATATATATATATATATATATATATATATAGACTCTCATAATAAAAACAACTGTTTAACGTTTCGCGTATAGCTTCATCAGAAAAATCTTTTTTCATATATATATATATATATATATATATATATATATATATATATATATATATATATATATATATATATATATATATATATATATATATGTATTCGTCTAAGGAGGAGCTCTCTACCAGGTAGGATGCATGATGTCTTACCGTGTTTGCTAAACGTTAATTAGCTATCTACTTCAATCCAAAGCAATTTAACAAAATCTGACTAAGATACTTTGTTTTCCTCAATGAAAAGATGCAGTTCAATCTGTCCGTTCAAACCATGAAGTATTAGATGGAATTTGGTTGGGCTTGCAACCATTCCATCGTCTGCAAACCATTCGAATAAACTACTGAGATCGCTTTTCAAACTGGCGGCCATTTCATATAGGCCTTTCCCACAAGCCACCAAGTAAATGTGTGTTGAACCTATTGCCAAAAGTTATGGACGAACTCAAAGTGTCTCTACCAAAAGTCCTTTTTCCAAATGGCCATATTTCATCTAGATGTCAAGTCATTTGACTACACACAGAGGCTTAAATCTACTTCATAATGTAATGCTTGTGGGCTCGGCAGGGTACGGCTCAAGAAATAGACGCCTAGTTTCTGGTCTGATTGTCAATTTCTCTTCTGATTCAAGGTTAGGATAATGTATATTAAGAAAGCATTACAGGAAGGAATTAAAACGGAAATAAAACGACTGACTGTCCAATTCGAAGCGACTATTACACTAAAAATGAAATGATTGTCCAATCAAAATCGATTATATTAACAAATCATTACAATAATGCTCCTTTGCCCATATTGCCACAATGCAGCTCTCATATAATCCATCCTCATTGAAGTCATAACTTTGCTCATCCAAAATTTGATATGTAAGAGCAAAATTGCCAATCGCCCACTAAGGTTAGGGCATTCTACCACAACAAGAATGCACCAATTAAATTCATCTTCTAAAGAAGCATATTTCTCTTTCATGGCAAGGCACTACTGGCAAGATCTGGTGCATGGTCAACCAATATTTCACATAGTCTACTTGGACTTCCCATTTACAAACAGGTTCACAGATATTGCATACAGCTAAATATTAAAACCATACAAGAATTATACTACTATGAAAACATGCATATTGGTACTTTTCCTCAGTCATCAACTTTCACGCTAACAAATTCTAAGTGTAAAATGCATTTTCTTATATCTCAGCACATATAACTACCTCATATAGACAAGCACTTATACCTTAGTTCTGTGAAAACTCTCACAATCTCATCCAGTACCCTGTTACTCTTTAAATGGCTTTCTCTCATCTCCTTTAAAAAATGATACAAATATATATATATATATATTTAAGCTGATGAAGATATTTATCAAAACTATAAGTTGATATATTAAATATATATATATATATGTATATATATATATATATATATATATATATATATATATATATATATATATATATATATATATATATATATATATATATATATATATATATATATAGAATAAACCACAAATATACTATCCTTTAAGTAAACGTTTCGATCAGAATCTTCATCAGTACTGATGAAGATTCTGATCGAAACGTTTACTTAGAGGATAGTATATTTGTGGTTTATTCTATTTATGTAATTTATATACGTTGTGGATGCGGCTTAGGTTTAGTTTGTATATATATATATATATATATATATATATATATATATATATATATATATATATATATATATATATATATATATATATATATATATATATATATATATATATATATAGAATAAGCCACAAATATACTATCCTTTAAGTAAACGTTTTGATCAGAATCTTCATCAGTACTAAACTTACAATGACATTGGGCCTGCTTAAATTACCTACATAACAATGGGGTCACAATTGATATTACCTAAGGGGGACCTACCTATTAACACCTCATGATAAATTAATTACAATCATTTTATGATATATATATATATTTACATATGTAAATGTAAATGCATACACAATGGATAAGAAATGGCTGAAGTGCTCAAAAAATATTGATATAAATTTATATCATCCCTTAAAAACCTTTGGTTGTATTTTGCTGCTATAGGAGGCAGTGTTCACTCTACTACATTCCAGTCAAACCATAAGCATTTGCCCACAAAACTCATTAAGGAACAAGTTCTTTTTCTTCACAATATCCAAAATGAAAAATGCTATGAAAGTGTGTAACACAGACAATAAGGACCATTTTGGTACTCTAAAAATAACAGTTTTCTAATGGTGTCATCAATATAAATATTTTTCTATGGCTTAAGGGCTGAAAATTCAGAAAGTTACTGAGTACTTACAGCATGGCAAGATGGACAATCAGCTTTGTATGAAATGGTTGTTAATGCACATAATGAACAATCTAGAAATAGTTAGTGAACAAAATCTATTGGTAGGTATTATGAAATCTAGAGAGCCTGCACCAAAATGATACTAAGTATATGACATCAAATCATGGAGGCTGTCAAAGAATTGTAGCTAAATACAAGCATAAACCTGAAACAAAACTTTCCAGTTATTATAAACATACACAAGGACAAAGAATGTGAATGCAGCTTTCTAGATTGTAAATACGTTTTACAATATGTCTTTGAATGGTAGATTTATGCAAATTTTATTTAAATTTTTAAAAATCAGCACTTATGCTAAAGGGCCACCCTCTCCAGTAGTTACGAAACTGAAATGAAATAAAATAAAACTAATTCACAGTGACTTGTCATAGAATATGATCAGTTCTGTAAATAGATCATAAGATTTCCCAAGTTTTATTTAAACTTTGGGTTCTGGTTGAGTTATTAAATCCCTGTTTGAAAGATCACAAGGATGAATCATTCTGAGTGCCTTGGAAGACAATTAAATCTAAAGTAGCAACAAAACTCCAGCCTCTGCTTATAATGAGGAAAGACAGCTGTATTAGCACAACCTTCATCTGTGGCTGTATCCAGCAGAGTGGTATAGTACCCATTGGTGGGAGAGATGAAAGTCAACAGCTATTCTTTCAATATCACTATTTGGGATTAAAATTTTCTTGTGATATAAACAGAAATTAGTGAAACTATCACATACAAACCTATTCCTGTATCAGCTATTTAAGCAGTTAAACAAATAATAATAATTAATTACTAAATGCAAGAATCATATATACTTATTGAGTACAATAATGTTCTTGACTTTATGCAATTTTCATTAATTCACACAATTTGCATAGCAAAGTAGTATAACAGAATACAATTACATTTATCAATAATCACAACAATTGTAATATTATCAGGTAGTTTTGAGTGTTGAGAAAAACAAGTTAAAAAATGAAAGCAGACATCCCACTCCTGTCACCCTGTAATATTCTCAGGATAAAGAAGTAGATCTTAGTATCACAGGAGAAAGATGTCCTGTTTTCATCTTATTTTTCTTAACACTCAAAACTACAAAAAATCGATGACTACAACTGAACCAAATAACCATGAAACAAGAGTGTGAACATCTATTGTTCCTGGACAATATAATAGGAACACAATATATGACAAAAATATCTATGAAATAAAACAGTACTTAAAAGTTTAACAAATGATACAAGTGAGCTTGATGCTTGACATAAGTGAGCTTGATGCTGGATATAAGAAAAGGCTAAAAAAGGAGATTTGGCAACTATGGAAACAATATCTTGAAGTGAAAGCTCTGCTAGAGGTGACAATTTCAAAAGTTCTGCACTGTATTAAGGATGGGTTGAGAATCAACGACAGGAAAATTATATCATTCTTCTAAAATCTGCATATTACTAATACATACAGTTGTGGTAACATCCTGTTGCAGTAACTGCACTATTGAAAAACTCAAAGCATATTGAGCATCGGAGCAGGCTGTCCAAAGTCTACAGAAAAGAAATTTTCATGAAACAACATAAGACACATTTGGGGAACTGTAACAATATTTTGACCAGCAAATAATATGCAGTGGTATCTTCAAAGGTAAAATCTATGTATGCAACAATTGAAATGTTCATTTTCATCATTGTCATCATCATCATCATCATCGTTACCATTATCTGCACAATCAGTATCACCACCACCATTATTCTATGTATGCAACAATTGAAATGTTCATTTTCATCATTGTCATCATCATCATCATCATCATTACCATTATCTGCACAATCAGTATCACCACCACCATTATTACTAAAGTAGAATCCCGATAAGAAACTGGCCTAAGCTAAAGACGTCAAAGTTAACTGAATCTCTCACTAAGTTGGATTTTCTTGAATAGGTATAAGAAGCTATACCTTATCAGGATTATGCTTGTCAGCTCTTAAGTATTTATAAACATAAAATAAACAAAAAAATTCCATTAGACCATACATATTCCTATAATATAACTAAATATAAATATAACTACACATTCCACTGCTTTTTGAGAAAGTTTACAATTTTCATCTGTTTTATGGGATGGCTAGTTCCATTTCACCTAGCCAGGGTTCCTTCAAAGCGAATACTTATTGATTTTTCTCTAATCAAACCAGACATAATTTATTGTTGAAATATCACACTTTTGTGAGAATGCAGGACACATGTACCATCAAAGGACAAGTCAGCAACTTAATAAAACAGATTGATAAAAAATTCAATTTAAACAGAGCGCCTGAGCATGCAATTCTGGCAAAACGGTAAAACCTACACTTCCAATGAGGCTTTCAACCTTTTGAATATAACCTTCATCATGAAGCTTGTTTTCTCACCATGAAACAATCTGTATTGAACAGCATGCACGTCAGAACAAGTTTAATTTCATTGTTGTCCGTACGATATTTGGAAAGTATTTAAATTGAACACGTACACCACGTCCTATCATGCATTTCAACACCCTACCTAGCCCAGGTCTTGATGTGCAGTATGCCAAACTCTGTAGTCTGAGCTGACTCAGCCGAGGGGGCGTATACAATCGATGCGACTAAGCGAAACTACAACCAATCCCGGGTACAACGTAAACGAAGCATTGTCGCCTGAGTTTTATGGGTAAACCCAAGGGAAATCAAAAATTAGTCCAACTAAGCCAATGTGAGTCTTATCCAGGGTACGACTTAAGGGAATTGTATCCACAGCTAGCTAGATATGATAGATAACACACAGATCAATGTCTTACATTTAAGATCTTCTAACTCTTGTTATTATAGCACTTTAACTATTATCATATTCCTTTATAAGCATGAGATTATTTTTTACATTGCAACCTTACCCTTAGTTCTTTAACATCTGTTGGCCAATCGCTCGGGTCGTCTATTGACAAAGCTTTAGTGTGACTAGCAGCCATCTCTCTTCCTTCCACTTATACAGCAACAACAACATGCATAAAACTACTTCCTGGAAGCCAAAGCTGGAAGCATCCACTCAGGCAGTGCACTCAGGGTACGTTTTTCAAAACCCAATTAAATATAACAAAGGGTAGGATACATTTCCTTATATTCTAGAAGAGAATTTTAACAGATGACTTTAAAAAATCTTTTGCGTCCAAACATACGTACTAAGTAAGCGAAAGGGAGTGGAGCACTTGTTTAGGTGGTAAAAGAAGCATAAGCTTGCGAAGGAATTTGCCTCAATAAATTATTAACTGATTCTGAGGTAACCAATTAGAAGGGAGGCGAAAGCGGAAATGTGGTCCAAGTTGTCTATAAGTTGCCCGACTAGCAAATGTTGCAGTTGTTGACAATACAACAATACCTTGTCAACATAAAGCAATTAGAAGCGAACTTTATTATGCTTGTGATTCCACAGTGGAGGACAGTGACCCAATTTCTCGCATGAGTGGAGTTGCTGAAGGACTTTTGTTTGCAGGAATTGTTCTCTTCGAGACAACATTCCGCTAGCGTTTCGATTGTAATCAGCCAACTTAAGAAATTTGTTTAACTGTTTCATGGTCTCCAAAATCCCTGGAGACGGTAAAAGTATATGCAGTCCCATATTACGTTGCAGCTTAGCACTTGAGTGAGACAATCGTTGGACTATATATTTTGGAACCATTTGCAAAAGTGGAGGATGACGAACGACGCTTTGCATCAATTTTTGGAGAGATATACTAAGCTCAAGGAAGACCAAAATCTTAGGCCTGGCAGAGACACGCTAACGAATGAATTTCAGGTAATTTCTTATTTCAGTGAATTCCACAACAATGAAAGCTGTTCAAAGCCATTCAACTCCTTCACTTAAGCCTCAACACATCACTTGCTCTCAATATTTGAAAATAGTCACCTTTTACCGTGACAACCCAGGTCTTTTTTCACACAGCAATATAAAACGATGAGTAGGAAGTAAATTAGTTGTAGTCTATGATTGTTGTGAGTGTGATGTGAATTTTTACTTTTATTTAACAAGTAATTTCACACCCATAGCGATAAAAAAATCAATGATTGTGAACAATAAGACAATGGGCCACTTTATGAAACGAAAGAGGATGTAGATTACTGGCAATATGTGGAATGCTACACTATCAACTTAATATAATGTATGTCTGATCATGGGAGCTATCACTGGTGCACATTACTTGCATTTTCAACCACATAAAAGTGCACAGAAATCCAGTATTGAACTTTCTTAACTTTTTTTGGCAGTTGAGCACTGCTTTCTTGTAACCACTTTCTTGCAAAAAGAATGCGTGTATTGCTAAATGAAGGATCATTTATGCTTGTTTCCTGTACTATGCACTTTTTTCATAAGAATATAGTCTATAAGAATATCAAGGCTCAAATTCTGTGAAATTTAAAGCTAATTTTAAAATAATGCATGGCTCAAGTGTCATCAATGTGTAGATTGTTTGCCGATTTGAGCTTTTTTTAGAAAACAAAACAACTTGAGGTTTACCTACCCTGTCTGGAACTTGTTTCATGATGATGTGACTCAGCAACTCTTCATGGAGTGTCAGTTACACTCTTTTTATTATAGGAGTATAGTCTATATGAGAATTTATGCTCACAATTGCTCAAATTCAAGAATATGTTATGACTTTTCTAAGGGTCAAATTAAAGAATGTAAGTGTAATAAGACTCTGAAAAATTAGGTATTCTTATAAAAATGGTATGTAGCAGCTTCTATTTTTCATTTACTGTCTTTTTGAGTAGGCCTCCTCTGCAAGTGCTTTTGAGAACAATAATATGACTCACCCTGTGATATATATGTGCACATAGCATATCTGCACATAGTATAGATATTAAATCATGTTGTGTCTTGCATTTATTTATTCTTACAGAAAATAAAAAGGACATCAGAGAAGATGGTTATAGAGGGACAAACTATAGCTACACATGGAGCAAAGGAAGTTAACAGAAGAAAAAACAGATATAAAGATATTCTTCCATGTAGGTCTTTGTCACTTGCTATACATTATATATGAGGGATGGGAATTTTTACCATTAAAAATAGGAAACATGGAGTTTTAGTCACACAGGAGATTGTGCAGACTCTCATGTATAGCCTATGTATGCTCATGAGCAAATATTGTCCTCTCTGTCTGAGGGAATGCAATGCAGTACTTCACAAAATATATATTATATATATTATATGTATTATATTCAGTGGTGGGATTCAGCCGGTTCGCACCGGTTCGCGCGAACCGGTTCCTAGACAGTCACACTGTTTGCGAACCGGTTACTAAAATCTTGGAAAACGAGAGTACAATGAAAATCAAGTGGCTATTTGGAATTATGTGAAATAAATAAATTCTAAATAAATGAGTTGTATTTGATTTCATTTTTCATTCATGTACATACATATAGAAAGATGATCATGAACTTACTAAAATTGCAAGTCCGCGATATGCGGATGTACCGATTTACCCTGGTAGTTCTAATATTTAAGATAGAACCTGTTCCTAAAATATTTGAATCCCACCACTGATTATATTATATATAAATATATATATCCCATATTACAATATCTACCCTGAGTGGGAGTATCTCTATATTCATTCTGTTCATATTAATAGACTCCCTTCATTTCCCCCCCCACATTTCACAATGGCCTGTATCATCACTGGAGGGGGGGGAGAGATGATATCAACAGGCTTTGAAATGCCTCTTGACTATGAAAAATGAGCTCCCTATTTATAGGCATAGCCTAGGGACTAAGAAGGGCATGGCCAAATATTCATTTCCTTCTACAGCCCCTAATAACTTGTGTGAATTCTTTCTTTGACTGCAAGCAATACACTCGACTAAGCATGTATTATTTTTTCCAGTTGATCATTCCAGAGTTATTCTGCATAGACATGGTGGTCAAGATGGTACAGACTACATTAATGCAAATTATATAATGGTTTGTATTTCACTTCATCTTCCTTCATAATCAAATATTTTCACAATCTTCCAAGAAAAAGGGCACTTTTATCCTTTTGAGGAAAAGGATGTGGTCTTGACTCCCAGGAGTACCCCATAGTTGCACCCTCTACTCCAACCCTTATTGGTGTAATAGTATATTAAGACTACTTATCATAATTTTATCACAGAAATGTATCCTTTGCCATTTAGTTCATGGAAATTTGTACTTTTTAGTCACCAGGAGGAAAAAAAGGATACATTGCATCCCAAGGCCCTATGCCATCTACTGTTAATGATTTTTGGCAAATGATATGGCAGCACAAAGTGAAGGTGAGCATTAAATTCTTTCAATCAACTGAAGTTCATGGCAATAAATGATTTCATTTTACCTTGACTTTCCTGGAATTTTGAAGAACTTAATTCAGTAATGCAAAAGCAGGGGTTTGTGGCAAGCTCTCACCTCTTTTGTTTACTGGCTGCAGCTTTGTAGTAAAATAGTGGACAAGAGAGTACATGGTGATCAGCAAATAATAGGTCTTATATATTACCTCATTATTGAACTCTTTACAGAGTTTTTATGAAGACATAGTTTGGTTATAGCTATAAGTGTTCAACTCTAATGGTAAGTAGCTTCAGTTGACAGTCAGAAGAAGAAGAATACCCAGCTGGTTAGGTGAAGTGACCAAGGACAAAAAATTAAATTTACTTACCTATAATATACTTACCAGCTTACTTACTTCAATAAATCAAGATGTTCCATCCTCGGACAGAAGGTTGGTTGCAATGCCTCTCCACTCATCATGATGATATGCTGCTCTTACTGCTTCTGCATACTTCAAGCCTGTCCACTGACTGCTGTCCACTTACTTAGTTATTTACTTATTTATGAAGTATTACCTCTACATTCTTGATATCATCAACAAAGCTAGAGCATGCAAACTCACAAAACATGTCTAGACATGGAAACATGTTGGTAGTTGCAGAATTATCTCACACTACTGCAGAATGAAACAGATAATGTAAGAACATAATGTGTGTTTATGGGTGCCAAGGTGTACAATGAGCTATTGCAAGAACTTCATAAAATGGAGAGCTATAATATATGTGAGAAGCAACTTAAAAAATATTTTGAATTATTTTAATTTAATAAGTTAGCACTCTTTGTGGGTCCTTTCCTTTATTCCATTTTCCATCAGATATATGGTATTTCTCTTTATCCTTTGCAAATCCTCTGTGATTATATCTGGTTTGTTAATTTTTATGAGGTCCATATTTGATTGTTAGAATTAGGGCTCAGATATAAATCATAAGGCACAGGATACTCATTGATAACAGCAGCAGCTGAAGTTTTACATCCTGCATAAATATTTGTCTTATTATATTCTTAGTATTATCTTATGTGGTTACAATATGTATATTCTTCAGACCTTTGCATTGTGAACCTCTGATGAGAAGCCATTTCTGGTCCAGTTGTGTGTTCAAATCCATTTGTTAGTGACTTGAGATGCCTTTTCATTGATAGGTTGTTGTGATGGCTTGTAAAGAAATTGAACTAGGAAAGGTATGGTTTTTTGTATTCTTTTATTTATAAAATGTTAAGAATGTGTTGGTGTTCAGCCATGGCTTACAAATGTGTCCCATATTTTATAGAGGGATATAAGAATTTAAGCTGACATTTATTCACAAGCTGAAAGCACATTTCCATCAATAGGCCCCTGGGGCCTTTCCCTGATGTTATATACTAAAAATAAAATGATTAGAATTAGGCATTATCAAAACCATAGGGACTTGACTAATAGTATGTATGGATGAGCAGGACCACTTTCCTTTAAAGATGATCACAGAGGGTTATGATCAGGTATACTATAGGTGATACTATGTTTCAGCTTCAAACCTTTCTCTGTGCAATTCTCTCTCCTGTTGTATTCATCTCAAGTTATCTAGCAAACGAGGCATTTTTATTTACTATTGTTGGACAGAACTTTGCTAGCAATAAAATGATTACCTTTCTTGAAGCATCGCTGTCAAAGATATTGGCCAGTTGAAAGAGAACAGTTGAATTTTAATAATATCAAAGTAACCCTGGTGAGTGAATGTATGAATTCACATTCAATTTTTTCTTCTATTTTTGGTAGCAGACTTGACCAAATGGAAATCATTTGCCTATAACTATGCCGTTGAATCTGTCAGTGGTCTTGCACAGACAGTACATTTAGCTCATTCAAACAATATATCAAGTACCATTCTCCTTTTAGTTTTCCTTTGGTTTCAATTTTAAGGTTTCTAATAGTAATTACTCCCATTCACAGTTTATATCTGTTTCTATGGTGTATATGTTAATATGGGGCAATCCACATAGTATGTATGTATAAATGGGAAAAGTTTTGACTCTCCCCCCCCCTGTATACAGGCATACTCTTCTTTGACTTTGAGAGCCCCCTATCTGTGTATGTACTTTCACAATAACCCCCCCCCTGTTTGTTCCCGATATCATTGACTGTGGTTTGAGCAAGAAGCAAATCAAATTTAAGAAGAATGTTTTTGTCAGTATTTTTTGCAGCAGAGTATTTAAATAATGTCAGTATGTGGCCCTTCAAGAATACCTGATAAGTGTAAAAAACTTTCATTCAATCCTCTGCCATGGTAGACATTTTTTCAAATTAGAACCACATCCTCGTAAGTGCTTTCTTCTGAATTCATTTCATTGACACTGGGTCCTTCTGCTTTGCTGATTTTATATAAATTATTGCTGGGTTCTTCCATAACATTTAGCAGGTGATGGCATTTCATGTGGTGCAGCATTACAGCTTCACTGGGCCAGTAGCTACAACATTTTGGACAAATTTCTCTTTTCAATTTACCCTCACTCCTTTTTGCCTCCTTCTGCTACCCAGTCAGATTATTAAAATGGTACAAGTGCTCAATCTGAGACATTGCAACAAATGAAAATCCACATTCTAATCTTCAAATTCAGCTGCATTCTTGATGTTAGCAAGTTGGCAATGGTAGACTGTATATGAATGAAGGTACACTATTGCTAGTGTGGTTTTCCACATTGGTGGTATTGCATATGTACATATTGCTTGGACCCCCACTCCACCCTTATACACAATATATGGTTTTTGCTGAGCCCCTCCCACCTTTGTGCATACATACTAATATAGTAAATCTAAAACATGTCTTGTAAATTGAAATCAATTGTCATGTTTTTTCGCATCATTTCTGATTTATGCACACACACACACACACACACACACACACACACACACACACACACACACACACACACACACACACACACACACACACACACACACACACACACACACACACACACACACACACACACACACACACACACACACACACACACACACACACACACACACACACACTTTCTGCTCATTTCATAACACTTTCTGTTTTCTATCTTAATTAGCATAGTATTACTTTCCTGTACAGAATTGCTCTCATATTTTCAATCAGAGATATAAGTTATTGGTTCTGGTTTGACTCTTTTTTCAAGGTTAAAGAAGAAGCTATCACTAGTAGTTTATGCGAGAGAACATTAAAGGCTGCTGATGGGAATGTATGTTTTGCTGTGTTAATTTCGAGTTTAGTGCTATAGCGAATATATTTCTTGGTACCCGTTCCAACCAAGTATTTACCATATGAATAGCACATACTGACAAGAATGCCTTCAATCCACAACTGAAGATAGGAAATTATTTACCTTCGGCAATGTCTATCGTAGTGGTAAATGTATACAGGACGAGACAAAATCAAGGCACTGTTTAATCATTGATTCAACTAATTGCCATTCATAGGTGTTGCTGTTAATTTTTACCCTTTTTCATATCCGCTATTCTTACTGGGTTCAGAAATTAGATATCTTATATGAAAGCTATTTCGCATAAAAAAACTAGAAATCCTTTTCTGCTTTAGCAACATCATAAATGTCTTTAACTAATGAGATCCAGCTTTTTCTGTCTTCTACCAGTAATCTGAGATTTCTTGGATCGTCTATAGATTTAAGCTTGGTGACTTTATACTTGTTACTCTTGTTGATGTAATTCTTAAGCATTTTTATGTCATTCATTGTGTAGTGAGTTTGGCAGAGTACTTGTGGGTCTTCCTCTAAATTTCCTTGAAGTCAAGTTTTGGAAATAATAGTTCATTGCTTTCTGTGCCGGTGTTAGATGTCTTGCAAATGTAAAATTACTTTAAAACCGCTTCGATCGGATGCGTTGTCCATTCGTGTCATACTTAGCGACTTACAGATAATCGATGTATACATATTTTATTTTGTAATAGGATTGGCTGCAAATAGTACAACTTCATTATACAGCTTGGCCCGATCATGGTGTTCCAAGAACAACGACAGATCTGATACAAATGATCGAATTAATGAGAGATCGACACCCGTGGGATGAACCACCAGTGCTAATACATTGCAGGTATTTTTATTGCATTCTTTCGTAAGGATATGGGGGTCTTAGAATAAATTCATATATTTCTAGTTAAATATGTTGCTTTATTTGACTACTTATTATTGTATATATACCTTATGTATTCTTCAGGGTTTTTCTGGGTGGTTTGAAATCTTGGATGAAATGTTAGATAAGGTGGCCATACGCATCCCAACATTTAAAAAACAACATTTGTTTTTGATCTCGATCAAATTTCATCCAACATCACGTTGCAAATCTTGAATGATCTAGCATCGGTGGCCAAGCGCATCCAACGATGCCTCCCACAATTCCTCCAACATTTGCCTTGAGAATGTTGGATGAAATGTGAGATAGGTCCAATAATCAGGTTGAAGATTCTTAACCCTGCAACCCCTGCCTAGTACAGTTATGTACACATTGTTTTTGGAGCTTTTATGAATGGGGCAAATGGAGTTGACTGGCAAATAGGCTTAATTTACTTCTCAGTTCATAGAGAATGAATCCATTTGTAAAAACCTAGTTAGAGTATCAGGTTAAAGAGGTTCTGTACGACTGGAATCAAAATTGTCTTTTAGGCTGAAGTTTGGTAATAAAGGAAAGTTCCTATGTGCGGATTTTTACAGCACTCATCTTTCCATTGCATTTACATGTAACTCTGAGAAACCCAAGAAGTGCACGTTTCAGTGACAAACAAGGCCAATTGGTCCATAAGATGAGTCTTTTTGAGGAGATATAATGATACCGATTGACTTCTGTTTTTAAGCCAAACTATTGCATATGGTTTAGGTTCCTAGCGATTACTTCTCACCCCGAACCGAGAATTGTGGACTTGTCCCATTCTCTTGAAAGGTTGTTGTCTGACCATCGAGCATGGTTTGAGGCAGTGATAACTCGGTCTCTATACCTATCAAAGACTTGTATATTTCTCTTTTCATTCAGTGCTGGGTGTGGTAGAACCGGTGTCATGGTTGCTGCTGATTATGGTCGAAGATTGATGAGGAAATCGGTAAGAAGAATGACGGAGTTTCTTCTCATTTACTGTTATCATTAACATCGACAAACTCGATCTCATCTCTCTACCTACCTATCCGTCCTTTCCTCCTTTGCCGAGGCTCTGTAGGCCCCAAGGCCTTTCACCGACATTACTTGCTAAAAAAAGAAACACAATTATCAAAATATACTTACAAAAGTAACTGACTGGTGGTTCCTTTGCTCCTTAGTCCTTCTCACTCTTCACGTACATATTGCAACAGCAAAATTATCTTATCCAATTTTAGACCTTGGTGTTAGTCTTCTAGTGGGATATCCTATATCTCATTTACACTAGATTAACTTGTTTTTGATGTATTTTCTTTCCTTCTTTGCTACACTTATATGCTCTCTACGGATACTTACATGCGATGTGTTATTCGACTGTTTTTTCGATTCGCTTGTATGTTGCCTATGATTTGTAAAATGCTGCGAACAAGACCCATGTCAGCAGTTTTTTGTTTTGAAAATCATTAAATATTGTGAAATTGTTCATAGTCGACTGTTATGAATGAATTGTTTTCTCCGTTTGCTTTTATTTTCTTAACATTTGGTAGTCAGGATTATGAATAGAATGCAACTTGTATGTTAAGTTGAAATTGTCATGATTTTGTCGTAGTTAATGGCTTGAAGGCTTTCTTGGTTTTCTTTGGTTACTAGGAAAAGACAGTATCTTTATTATGATGTTACTTTGTGATTCTATTGTTAAGGAATTCCCTTTACAGCCAGAAACCTTTGATGTCTACGATCTTGTGATGACGTTGAGAAAACAGAGACCGGCCATGGTTCAATCCAAGGTTTGTAAACTCTGACCATATTTGGTATGATCTTGTATACGGAGTATCTTTTGTCTGTCCAAAATAGCTCAACCATTTTTCACAATTAACTCATGTAATATGAGAGGTACTATCGAAAGTGAAATATTTTTCGAAAACTATTCATGCTCAGATTTGTATGATGAAAGTCTCATAATGGAAACTTTGACAAATTATTGACTTGATTTCTCTCTTAAGTAATAGTTATATTAACATAATTTCATTTTATAAAATGTTAAAATTAACAAAAACACAATGATACACCTCGCTAATTACAGGTAAGGTATTATTACCTTGTCTGTGTAAAGAAGTTAACTGAAATAAGCCTAAATCAAAAAGAAACAAAAAATAAAAGTTAAGATAAGTGCACACAAAGATGTAAATAAATGTATAGATCTAAAATTCTAAGTGTTCCGGATTCGTCCATGGTTCATTCCTGTTACAGAAAATATAATAAGTGCACCGAACAGAAACGTTGATGACTCTTTTGCTAGTTTGACTTCGACTATTTTTGTCAAAAACCTAATTCTTCCATCATCGTCATTACTAAATCAGAGGAGAATTCAAAAATTCCAAAGGCACTCATGGGCAAGATTATGAAATGAATACTGCAATAGTTTGAAATTGCGCAAAAATGGTTGTAATTAGTACCTTTACGATTAGAATAATGTAAAATCTTTAAAGTAGGCACCTTGTAATAATTTAGCTACAAAGAGAAAAATTCTTTGCAATAGGGGCCATTGTTTATGTATAGTAAAAACCTAGCTTTAAGATTTGAACGGGAGGTATTTTATAAACAATTAAGGAATAATATGGTAGGAAATAATACGCACATAATACACAGAAAGAAATTGTCCAAATCAGTTCAGAAAATGCAACTTTAACTGCAAAATTCTACAAAACAGTCTATAAATATCATGGTTTTCTTTGATGGTGTATGATTCTAACTTTAAACTTCTCGACGGATTTTAGATATGAGAGAATGGCTAACCATGATCATAGCCATCACCTAAAAATAATTCTCGATATCTGTACTACCGCATTTGCTATGTCACGGTTACTCCATCTCTATAAACTGCGTTTCTGTTCAGAGGATGATCCATTTGCTATCTCTGCACCATTGGTACTTAGGATGTATTAGAAGCTTTTAATTTTATATAACTGCAAGAGCTCTTGCCGTTTTAAGATTTCTTCATATTAGCAAGACCTTAGCCAAATTGGAATAAAACTGCATATGTCAAGTGCAACGAAAACATTAAATAAACTGTTTGAACTGAACCAGGGTAGAACAAACTGGAGCAGCATTGTAAAACGCGTAGTGCAGTAGTAATTGCGTGTGATGTTCTAGCAGTAGTAGAAGTATAAGAAGTAGTAGTAGCATAATTGTTCCTTATGTATGAACATTTCTCATAAAAAATGTTCTCCATACATACAAATTTAACTTATACATATAATATAAATTAAGCATTTTTTTCTTTTTCTTTTGTCACCTTTTTTTCTTTTATTTGCATTACTTTTCGTGGCAGGACCCTTAAGATAACAGCACTACAATTTTGCTGATAGACTATCCTGCTTAAAATATTACTTCTTAAGTATCAGCATAACGGCTTCTATGCCGCAGCAGGATCTGAGCAGTACAGCGGAAGATAAGTGTTAAGTAACATACATTTGACGATTACATATGGTGCATAAGTATCTCTTAATTCCATAAATGGTTGATCCGTTAGTGTTTCACGAAATTGTAGCTAATTGTAGACAACTTCATTTCATTAATTCATTTCATTAACTTTAATTCGACATGTCTGCACGTAACACCTTTTTACGTTTAACTTCTTACTAACCATTGCCCAATGCGTGCAACTACCATGCTATTCAGATAGGCTTACTTGTGTGTTTGTAGTTTTAGTTCACTAGTTATTCGTAATCGCCACAGGGGTGCTATGTATCTCCATGCTCCCTGTGGTGTAGTCCTGTATTTTGTTGTTTGTAAATTATATACGGATAAAAAAAACTTCATTTCATGCTAGGAGCAATACGAGTATTTGCACGATGTTTTCAAGGATCTGGTTGAAGAGTACCTTAGGAGGCCAGCTGGCCAATTGTGGTCATCCTATATGAACATTGATATTGGAGGAGCACCATTGGTATCTATTTTGTTGCATCTTATGTCTTCTATTAGTATCCAGCTATTATTATTTTTATCACTGTCTGCATAATCAATTCTACTACCACCACCATCATAAATTAAATGGTTTTTAAACTTCTCATTGAATATATAAAACTACTTACAATAATACACCTCTCAAAACCTTGGCAGTGTATAGTTGGCTTGCTTGTAAAGAATACATAGTACATTTTCAAAAATAACATATTTAAAAAACAAGCCTATTGAATGTTTCCAGAAAAGATCAAAATTGGATGTTTAAGAGTTCTGGATTAGTCCAAGGTTTATTCTTTGGCATAGATGAAATAGCTTGATCTTATTGAGATGTCCATAGCTTTCATAATGATTCGTTGTTGGGTAGCGAGAAGAAAGAAGTACGAGAAGAACACATAGTCCCAATAACAAACCTAGGTTGATTAATAGACGTAACTTTTTGTAAGAAGGAGAGAGTTCACTAAGCAACGAGCTATATTTGGCAGCCTTACGATTACTATTATTTCTGTATATTAGTTTTAAACCCTATTGTGAGTTCAAGAGTATAGAGTGGTTTGTCTTCTGTAAGCAGTAGTGGATCAGGACGAAGAGATTCACCATTAGTCATGCTTGGGGACAAAAAGGAAGGTAGATCATTGTAAACTGGGCATTGTTTAAGCGTGGAGAATGTGTTAGCGAGAAAATGAAGAACAGAGTTGTGGCGCCAAGTATATCTACCCTCGACGAGATATGAAATACAACTAGACACCACGTGCTGTAGAGTCTCTGAATGAAGGCAGAAAGAGCATCTAGACCAGTGGTTCTCAGCGGGGGCGGTAGTGCCCCCTAAGGGGGCGTTTTGAGATCTAGGGGGCGTTGGAGATCTTTAGAATAAAATCATAGGGTCAATGAAGTATATAGATTTTTATACGAGTTTCTACAGTATGTAATAAGTATTGAACATGAGGATGTTGGAGCTGAGATGGGGACGGTCGATCAATGGGGAAACCTGAAAAGGGGCGGTGGCTGAATAAAGGTTGAGAACCACTGATCTAGACGATTAAGAAATTAACTATTTACAGAGATTTTTACGAGTAGGAAGGGCATTATTTAAGTATTTTATAGAAAAGTTGAATATGTTTCTAGGCAGATTTTGCTGAACGATTGACCAGAGGCTGTTAGTTAGTTAAAATACTGTACCTTGAGATAAGAGAGTAGAACTAATCGCTTCTTCATGGTCATGTTTAATAGCTTTTAAAACATGCTTGGTGTTTTTAAATTGATCGTACTCAAGATTTGTACCTAGCTAGTCTCTGCCCAAAGTGATTTTATGTCATGGTTTGGAGAGGATTCTAAAGCGTTACGTATAGCTTTTTGACATTCGATAGATTTGATAGATGGAAGGACAAGGTTGATGCCATATATGGATTTATTTAATATGAGAGAACTGAAAATGGCACTTGTAGGTAGTGTTCGAGCCATTTTCTCACAAAACTGGAAACGATGTTTTCCATATTTTCAATAGCCCATGTCTTGCCTAAGATTTGCAATAGTAAAATGCCAAGACAGTTTAGATAGAACAAAGCAGTGGTAGAGAAGGAGTTCATTTTTAGGGTGACAGTTCTCAGTTCAGTACTATTAATAATAATCTTTAAAACATCATGTATCATTTTCATCAAAAATCCACTTAATTACAACCTAAGAATTTAAAAACCATTACCGCAATCTCATATCTGGCAAGCTGAATGGAATGCACAAAGGCTAAATAAAAGCTAAGGAAAAAAAATATTCGTACAAACCTATTTCCGATTTTACAATGAAATGACAAGATTTACCATGAAAGCAACTCTGTCTCTGGCCAGTCACTGTCCTTCTTACAAAATAAAAAGTATGTGCACCTTATGCAAACATTTATTAGTTTTTTAACAATATAATCCTCTTCACTCTTGGATAGGCCTAGTTGTTGCAGCATTGTCTTCAGATTATGGCTTTCCTTTCCAATTATTCCTAAGGCTCCTAGTGATAAATTTACAAAAAGAACCTTTTCGTACTTATTTTGTTCACGACGTCCTTGTAAGTTCTCAATCAGATCTGCATATTTTTGTTCTTTCCTTTCAGCATTCTTAGAGATATTAGTTTCAAATCCAACAGTTAGTTCCAATATGTACAGCAATTTTCCTTTGATTACCACTATGTCAGGTCGCAAATCATCACCAGTTAATTAAAATAGTAAAAATAGTAATAAAAATTAAAATAGTAGTAATAATAATAATAATAATTACCATCATCATCATCATGACTATCATCGTCTCCATCATCCACAAGATCATTATTGTCGGTGTCATCATCATCATTTTTTATAATTCTATATATATATATATATATATATATATATATATATATATATATATATATATATATATATATATATATATATATATATATATATATGTATGTATATATAAATATATATATATATATGTATGTATATAAATATGTATATATATATATATGTATATATATATATATACATATTTATATACATACATATATATATTTATATATATACATATATATATTTTATTTATATACATACATATATATATATTTATATATATACATATATATACATATATATATTTATATATATACATATATATATATATATATATATATATATATATATATATATATATATATATATATATATATATATATATATATATATATATATATATATATATATATATATATATATATATACATATATAGTGCCTGGATGGCGCAATTGATTAGCAAAGGAGTCTTCTGATCTAAACATCGTGAGTTCGAATCCGCACTGGGGCCAAAATAAATTTTCCAATTGTGGTAGCCCACTCATGACTTAGTATTTACCTATGTCAGCCTTAGCCGAATTAATATTATATATATATATATAAATATATATATATATATATATATATATATATATATATATATATATATATATATATATATATATATATATATATATATATATATATATATATATATATATATATATATATATATATATATATATATATACATATATATATATATACATACATATATATATATATATATATATATATATATGTATATATATATATATATATATATATATATATATATATATATATATTTATATATATATATATGTATATATGCATATATTTAGAGTTAATTGCTGATAGGGTTCATTTTCCACCAAGAGTGCGAATAATCCCCACTATGCTCCTAATTACAGGACGTTCACCTGTATGAAAATATAGATATGATTCCAAGAGCATCTCCACAACCCAGGCGACGCACATCCCCCAAAGATGACAATGCAAAGACTGTTATGAAACCTGAGAGACCAGTTGACACTAGTGAGTTTGCCTTGCAAGTATTTACTTTCAATGTTAAATCTGCTGGCAGAGCGTTGCTACCGTTCTTCCCAAATCTATTGAAATTTACCAAAATTGTGTGTAAATCATTGGCTGGTTACTTTGAATCCAAGTATATTCATCCTTCTTAGATCATAAAATAGATTGTTTTTGCTTTTATCGGTTATATTGAGTGATATCTACCCCACTTTTAGAGGTAACCATATAATTTAAGTGACTACGTACTTGGGCCGAATGTACATTGAGCTTGTATTTTTAACTGAGGGAACTTTTGAAAGTAAAATATTATATATTTGCTCAATTATTTTTAATTAAACCAAGCAGACTTTCACCATCTCAAAGTTATCGTACGTGCATGTGATAATTCATTTTCAGAGAAACCAGTGATAACAAATACTTCTCCAAGTCCACAGAAGGCACTCATAAATACAGGTAACTATATACTTCATTCAAACAATTACTTACAGTTTATATGCATCCTTGTATGTAAATATAGGTATAAAGAAATATATATTTACATAGTTATTTTTTCTTGTCCATTATGTTATACAAGTTTTGTGTTTATATAATGTCTTTTTTTCTCATCTCGTAATACTGTCCTAGCTTTTCGTATCACCTTTATACGCACCTGGTTGCTCTCTCGTTCCTATCTTCACAGTTTCATTGCTTTTAAGTACTACAAGCAATTCTACATGGATAGGCCCCCCCTTGGGTATTACTTATTGAAGCTCCATTGTAACTTAGGTAGCTTAAACAGGCCCGGTATCATTGTAGGGTTAGTACTGATGAAGATATTATATCGGAGCTTTTACATTCAAGAAAAATCTATATTTTTGATTTAGTCTTTTATATGTACTCATATACATGGCGGATGTGGCTTTGAATTATATTTATATATATATATATATATATATCACTACAGCACGAAAAAGCGGTACCATGTTTTAACCATACTGACAAGCTTTTTTTCGTCCGACACTCGTCAGAGTATGAAACGTCGGATAGCGACCGAAAGGTGAACCGAAATTTATAGCCAGATATGCGGGTACACGTGATATGATGAATAATGTGTCCAGTTAGCCATATGATTGGCCTCTTGGCACCTATTCACCATTGTTTACTAGAAGAGTCCAATTGAGAAAATGAACTCTTTTTGTTTACACAAGACTGGGTTTTGAGTCTTTATGTAAACTGATTCCAAAACACTTAAATGAAAGGACGATCTTGCTTGCCCAATGATCCGAAAATTATCGTCTGAATATGTTTTGGCGCATTCTGGGTTTTTAATGAGATGTTGTCCTATGGCCGAATCACTTTTCATTTTAGAATTAGAGTTTTTACACATACGAGGTGGCTGTTCCCTTATTGTAGTGTTTTTCTTCCTGATGCTCGTGGGTATATGTTGCTTTATTCTGTCAGCTAGTCTCTGCGTAGTGCGTCCTACGTACCGAGCTTCACATCGGCACGAAAATTCATAAACTACACAACTTTTTTGAGTGGTAGGAACGCTATCTTTTTTAGCAGATGGTAGCATGACCTTAGTATTGTAGACCACACGAGGTTTCACAGCATAGAAACAGGATGTAATGGCTTTGTTAATTTGGTTTTCAAATCTTGATGAAACATTACCAATCCAGGGCAATTTTAGGTAAACTGGGCACTTCTCAGGACCACACGGTTTTTCCGCTGCAAAGTTGGCAAGTTTTTGCTTAATACAAGAAATAAGGACATCGTCTGGATATCCATTTTCAATGAGCAGTTGTTTTACTCTATCAAGTTCTGAGCCTAATTTAGTTTTGGAGCAAATCATTAGTGCCCTGTGAACTAAGGTTTTGATAAGGCTAATTTTCCTTGATTTTGGGCTGAAGGAATTCCAACGGATGTATTGCCCTGTAAACGTTGGCTTCCTGTAAACGCTGGTGAGAAAGGAAGCCAACGTTTACAGGGCAATACATCCGTTGGAATTCCTTCAGCCCAAAATCAAGGAAAATTAGCCTTATCAAAACCTTAGTTCACAGGGCACTAATGATTTGCTCCAAAACTAAATTAGGCTCAGAACTTGATAGAGTAAAACAACTGCTCATTGAAAATGGATATCCAGACGATGTCCTTATTTCTTATATTAAGCAAAAACTTGCCAACTTTGCAGCGGAAAAACCGTGTGGTCCTGAGAAGTGCCCAGTTTACCTAAAATTGCCCTGGATTGGTAATGTTTCATCAAGATTTGAAAACCAAATTAACAAAGCCATTACATCCTGTTTCTATGCTGTGAAACCTCGTGTGGTCTACAATACTAAGGTCATGCTACCATCTGCTAAAAAAGATAGCGTTCCTACCACTCAAAAAAGTTGTGTAGTTTATGAATTTTCGTGCCGATGTGAAGCTCGGTACGTAGGACGCACTACGCAGAGACTAGCTGACAGAATAAAGCAACATATACCCACGAGCATCAGGAAGAAAAACACTACAATAAGGGAACAGCCACCTCGTATGTGTAAAAACTCTAATTCTAAAATGAAAAGTGATTCGGCCATAGGACAACATCTCATTAAAAACCCAGAATGCACCAAAACATATTCAGACGATAATTTTCGGATCATTGGGCAAGCAAGATCGTCCTTTCATTTAAGTGTTTTGGAATCAGTTTACATAAAGACTCAAAACCCAGTCTTGTGTAAACAAAAAGAGTTCATTTTCTCAATTGGACTCTTCTAGTAAACAATGGTGAATAGGTGCCAAGAGGCCAATCATATGGCTAACTGGACACATTATTCATCATATCACGTGTACCCGCATATCTGGCTATAAATTTCGGTTCACCTTTCGGTCGCTATCCGACGTTTCATACTCTGACGAGTGTCGGACGAAAAAAAGCTTGTCAGTATGGTTAAAACATGGTACCGCTTTTTTCGTGCTGTAGTGAAGTTCTGTAGTACCAACAGACTTTTCATATATATATATATACATATATATATATATATATATATATATATATATATATATATATATATATATATATATATATATATATATATATATATATATATATATATATATATATATATATATATATATATATATATATATATATATATATATATATATATATATATATAGACCCTCAAGAAAAAATTCCAACTTT